>CM021107.1:38582070-38703133 GCA_007115665.2 Sequoiadendron giganteum
ATCTTTCCTGTTATTTTCAATTGTGAGTGCTATCCTTTGAGATTTAGCCAAATTTTTGGGACCCCTGTTCCTGAGCTCATAACCTATCTTAGGATCAAAAGCCTTTAAATAAATACTCAATGCAGCAAGATCAACCAATTTATATCCAGGAGGTATCTTATTATGCAATTTAGAAAACCTCTAGTTGAAATCATTGGTTGACTCATTTTGATGTTTCTGAATGGTCACCAACTCATGCAATGCAAAATCAGGTGCATATTGATTCCCATACTGCTCAAGAAATTGTTCATAAAACACATGAATAGAATTAATAGAAGATGTTGGCGGACTATTAAACCAATCTCTGGCATCTTCAATTAGTGAAATCATAAAAATTCTCATTTGTATATCTTCATACTGCATATCTAAGTATTGCATAAAAGCATTAAAGCTCCTCAAATGCTCTTCAGCTACAGTAACACTGCTCCCTGCTAATTTTGGGACCAAACTTCTCCAATTGTTGTCCATAGGGTAAGGGCATATTTGTAATCCAGCCAAGTCAAACTTCCTAATCATGGTTGCATATTGTGGAGGAGGATTTTGGTAATACTGACGTTGGTACAATGGATTATTATTTGCCACATATTGTTGACCTTGTGGGGGTACATGCCGCCGATAAGGAGGTGGTTGAACACCTTGATTTTGTGGTGGAACATTTTGATATCTACCTTGATTCCTTGGCTGATTTTGGTAGGCCTGTGAGGAATTTGATGGGCCTGCATTATTGCTCCCTTGCCTATGAGGTGGCACATATTTTTGCAAATTAGTCATTTGAGTATTGATCCGCACTTTCCTCAACTTCATCTCTTCAAGTTCTTTAATTGCTTGGAGCCTCTGCTCATATTCTATTCTTGCTCTCTCCACTTCTTGTCTCTCATGTTCCAATCTTGCATTTATTTCATCCCTGGCAATAAGTTCATAATTCTCCCCAGAGGCTGCTTCATAGCCAAGTCCATCCTGATTCTCTTCAAGAAACACCATTTTCTGATCATATTCATGTTGTCTTCTTTCTCTTTCAGCTTCACATTCAGCCATGTATTCTTCAACCTTCTTAGGATCTAGTTGATAAAAGGGATTCCTCTGTTCCTCAATAGTGCGAGGTTCTCTGGAAGGGCTATCTTCATTTGATAATGTAACATATGAATTATGTATCTCCAGTGATGCTTTTGATGTTTTATTTTTGTTTGATGGTCCCATTTCATTAGTCACCTTCTTACCTTTATCATTCTTCTCTGTCCATTTATTTTTGGCATCAGGACCATCACCATATTTGTACAAAGACCTTCTTCCTTGCATTTTGGGAGCAATTTTGATGGTCTGAACTCTAGGAAGATTTATTTTTGATATATATTTCAATTTATCAATCTCAATATATTTGTTCATTCAGAGTTACCACTCACTTTCCAAAAGTTTGAAAATCTGCAATTTTTTATTCCCAACGGAGTCTTCTACAAGATACTGACTCTATGACAAGGCTTATTTTCAGATTATGTTCCCCAGTAGAGTCGCCAAATGGTTGGTTCTCAAAAATGCAGGTTTGAACCATGAGAAGTTTCTGATCTCTCACAACGCTTTTGGTCAACATACAAGGCCAATTGATGCAATTGAACCTTCTTCTCTTTAGGTTATGCTAGACCAAGGCAGGTGAACCTATGTGAATGATGCAGATTGAAAAGTATTTCCTGGTTAAGTAATCTACCCACAATGGCAAGTGGAAGTGAATAGATCAAAATCACAACAACTAATCCTACTCCTATTGCACAAATGGAAGGATATTGAATAAGTTGTTTGTTTATGAATTAATTCTCTGGGTTGTGGCAGATCAGTGGCTTCTGTCCACATGGGCAATGGAGTCAAAATTAAGAATTATGTGTGTAATTCCCTTTCTGTCTTAATTCAAGTTGCTAGGAACTTTGAAAATGAAATTCTAATGACTGGCATACAACTTCATTTATTTATGTCTTGCACAAATAGTGATGGAATATTTTCCTACCAAGTTCTTCTTCAAGAATCCAAAAGAAATCCTAAGAGCACTGCGATTTATTAAAAGAATTTAATTCTGACATGCAGACACCAATTAATAAAATCACACAGAGTGAAAAATTATACCTTGATAAACCAAACACATGCTTGACATATTGGTTTAAATGATCAGAGGACTGCAAGTTGGAAATAACAAGATAGGAAATATAAATAATTATAACACAACAACTGAACACAAAATAGAATTCACCAGTTTAAAGCAATTTGTCCATTGATTTTTTTTCCAAAAGGTTTGTCACTATTTACATTTCCCAGTTCTCCATTTTCTGGAAAAAATCTCTCACTCCTACTGTCTAACTCTTCCCCTCTCCTTTACAACTGATTTATACAATAAAACTCGAAGAGTCACAACCCTTCAATTTTTTTGATACATTTGTTTGATATTCTATCACAGAGACTAAAATATTTAATTAGTTGCCCAATAGACAAATTAAATATTTTACAATAGTCATGCTTTTGATTTTTTCACTATAACTTTTACCAACACTTAACACTTAATTCCATATATATTTTACTCGCTCTTTATTTCCTTTCTCTGTCTTTTCTCTTTTTATATTCCTCATTACATGCTACTGCGAAGTCTCCCTTCATATTTACCACTCTACTGCGGTCATCCCTTTGACTAGCCATGGTATAGCAGTGCTTGACTTTGACAGTTATCATTCTTTTCTACTGCGCTACCGGGGTCTTCACGTTATCTCCCCGTGGTATAGCGGTCAAACATTAAGTGTCACATCTAGGTGTCCACTGCGCTACCGCGGTCACTGGCTTGACTGCCAGCGGTACCGCGGTAGCCACTCTGCAAACCGTTAGCTTCTCATCGCTTCATCGCCAACTGTTACCATTGCCCACTAACCATTACCGTGGTCACCGCGGTTTGTGGTTTAACTGCGCGTGGTGCCGTGATAACCACTTCAACCGATGCTGCAATGATTTTCTCACTGCCACCACGATACCGCGGTCAATGAATTGACTGCGTGGGGTGTGGCGGTAACTATTCCCTGGCCACTTACCTTCACTGTCATCGGTTGTCTCCTTGTTTGCCGTCTTACCGCAGGTATAGATTTTACTGCGCGTGGTAGTTGCTTGATGATCGCAAGGCTGACCCTCTACCGTGCAACCACGGACTGTTTGAAAGCTATCCGCAGTAAAGTGGTAGGGAGAGAAATTTAAAGGCAGCGGTATATGATATTTTAGCTTTTTTTAAAAGGTGGTAAATGAATTTTTTATGAAAAGATAGGAAAATGATAGGTTCAAAATGAGAATAAAACCTTAGGATTTTTATGGAAAATTGTGAAAAAACCTTAGAGTTTTAAATGAAATTTTCGGTTCTAACAGGAGTTTCAAGGGGTTGATTAGGATTCTTGAAACTAATTTTTTTTTCTTGCAAACCTCTTGCATAATAGGCTATTCTAGAACAAAAGGAGGGATAATGGGGGTTTCAAGGGCTTTCTATGGCTCTTGAAACTTTGGAATTTATGCTTTCTTACCTCCTCCTTAGCAAGTTGTTCTAGAAATGGTGGAGGTGCTCGCTTGAAACTAGGCACAAAAGGGGCTTCCTGGGTCTCATACACTTGTGCTAGAGAAAGGGAAAGTCTGATTTTTTATTTCCTAGAAACATCTCTTGTTGTACACTCTTCTTGTTGTCTTATTTGTTCTTCCATATTCTACTCATACCTCCATTGAGCTTCATTATTTTTTTGTTGTGAATAATGAGCTTAATAAACAAACTCGTCATGTTGTGGGAAACAACACTGTTGCCTATGATAGGTTTGATTTTTCCTCTTCCTACTGTAGGTCAAGCTCTTGTTGTCTAGAAAGCTCCTTAATCCATTTATTGAAATCAAGCAAAATGATTGTAATCTCACTTGCACTTAAATGATCAAAATATTGGGGTTGACTAGGAGAGAAACAAGGTTGATTTTGAAAATGATGAGTCTCTTGGGGCTGCTGATAAGAATGTGTAGGAATCCAAGAAGACTGAGTAGGGTGGGGTAGGTGCTATGCATTTTGAAAAGGTTGAGAAACCACAACAACATGGTCTATGAAATGAAATGGGAGGTATAACCAACCTGATATGGCTGATTGAGAGGTGCAAAGTTAACATTATCATGATATGGTGGAGTATACATATGGTTTCCATTATAAAATGACATTTTTATGCATGGAAAATGCTTTAAAATTTAAAAGAAAAGTAGAGGGCTGCCCAACCAAAGATTTTGGGTACATATCAAAGAGTCACCCAAAGATGTCGCAGAGTTGCCAAATATTGGAAGAATGCCTCCAAAGGCTGAAATGTGGATGAAGGTACCACTTATTCAACAAAATGAAATGGAATTGGACTACTTGAATCAACTAATTTTGAATGGAGTCGCCATGGTGTTTGATTATATTCCTCAAAAGGCAATATGAATTGAAGAAAACACAAAATTCTTCAATGGAGAGAATTAGTCCTATCGGGCATGCCAAAAACAATTGTCACATAAAATTGCACCCTCTAAACAAGAGTTCAATGTTTTAATGACACAATGGAGACAACCTTGAGGTTGTGGGACCTTGCACAAATGAGTTTGAATCTCTAGGGAAGGGTGGCTTCCTCTTCTAAACTAAGTGAAAATGTGTTGGTCTAACCCAACACATGAAATCCCTATTAATGCCCTAATCTAACAACTCATAGAGGAAAAGGGATATAAAGATAACATAAAAATGGAAAGAAGGTGATGCACCAAGATAAAAATGTGTTTCTTTTTTGCTTTAGAGTGCACAAAATATCAAAAAATAAACTAAAACAAGCATTAAGACATGAAGGTAAGAGATCTATTATACAAACATGAAAGAAATACCTATGAGAATAGTAAGATTTTATTGATATTAGGCATAAAAGCCAAGCTTTACAGTGGAAAAATGCAAGATGTGGAAGAACCCTTCAAATAAATACATTTTTTTCCTTTATAGATCAGGCATAATTGAGAAGTACAAGTTGAACCCAAAATCTAACCTAGCTAGGGTTTTAGAAAGATGAACACTGATTAGGTCTAGAAAATATTTGAATTTCTCCCAACCACAGAGCCACCACCAAGCCATAAGGGCTCTGACATCTCGAACAAACCCTAGAATGATGACTAACATGAATGTAGGGATGGAAACCCATGAAATCCATAGAAAAGTACCAAACCAACATACCCTAACAGGAGAGATGTGGCATTTTCAACATGTTGGGGAGTAATGGCATCATCCATTCTAAAAAGTAGTGTTGAAAAGACCAAAAAATCAAGCCATAGTTGATCAAATTTGATCTCGTAGCTGAAATGCAAATACACCATTACTCTCTGATGTGTTTACTTGTGAAATGAGGTAGCTAGTCATTCATGTTTGAAATCTAATCATCAGATGCAAGATGGAGGGACACGATCAAACATCAGGCCAAGTTTAAAACATCATCGTTGATCTCCAACTTCAAACCAGGGTCGTTCATCGTGCATCACACATTTGACTTGAGCCTTTCAACATGAAACAATGATACACCCCCTCATCCTCGCCCATCGCACATTGTGCAAACCACTCGAGCACCTTGGTTCACATCAATGATGTGAAGCAAGGGTGTGACTCCACCTCATCCATTGGAAACCCCAAAGGACAACACTTCAACTAACAACTATGAGAGAATTTATAAAAAAAATAAAATAGAAACTAACATGAGATGAAAATCATACAACACTAACACATGTTATATCTGACATACGTAAGATCCAATTGTGTCCTTTAGGGTATCACAGTGGGGTGTTACATCTTGGTATAAGAGCCTAGGTTCATACATTGGGTACTCTAGTTTAATTGAGCCTATTATGTTATGCTACTGCGTAGAATCTTGAGCCTATGTTTTCTTCCTTCTGTCATCCTCGCTTAGCAACTTGAGGTTTATCCTTTGGTGGTGTTTGTTCAATAGTGCAGAAAACTGTGTGCTTTGTGTTCATAATTATGCCATGTTTTATGAAAGTGTGGCATTTTGAGGTAATGAATCAACTTGATATATTACATGATGCTAAATGCATGGTTATGTATTTAGTGGTTTATGAGTGATTTGATTATTTAGTGTTGTCTTCAGAAGTGTATTGGTGGGAGGGATAGTGTAACATTACTCATTCACGATTACCCTGCTATGCTGCGATTTCCTCTCACGGTGTGTTTGATTGTTTGATATATATACATGTTGTTCGACATTTTTTCTGATGCAGATTGTAGGTACTAGACATTGACTCCATCTGAATGGTCAGGTCTGAGCGTTCCTTAAAACCCAATGGAAATATTGTTGAAAATGGAGATACAAAAGGTCCCCTACCCTTGCCATCATCCTCAATGAGGATGATTATCCAGTTGGTCACTCGTTAGTCGTGTTTATGTCATGGTCAATTGATCGTCATTTTTTGTCCTTGTTGATATTTGGCTTGCTTGATTACTTGATGTCATTTATATTTAGGTGAATGTGGTATTATTTAACAATTTTTTGAGCTAATGTGTGAATATTTTATCCTAACCTTGCAACTTCTAGGAGTAAGTCAAAGCTTAGGGGGGGAGAATCTAGTGCCCCTCTGTGATTGGCCTTTCATGGTGATGGATAAATTTTGTTAAGACTTATCTTGTTTAATTGATTTAATTAAATTAAATTGATTTATATGGTGGTTTAATTAATTTGGAATTAAAATAAATAATTAAATAAATTAAAATTGAGAAATAGAAAGCATATGGTTTATTGATGATTAATTAAATTAAATTATTTTGTATAAAGTATTATTATAATTAAATTTAATGATAATTGTTAATTTTATTATCATTGAAATTTAATTATTCAAAAGTGAAAATAATATAATTTTAAATAAATAAATTGGATGAATTTTTTAAACAACTTGTTAAAGCAAATAAAAGGATGAAAAAAATGAGTTTGAGCCTATGCAAGGCTCTAAACTAGTTGCAAAATAGAAACTTGTCTTATTAAATGATTCGAAAATTGAATCACTTTTCTAGTTTTAATAATGATCAATTTTGGGGAAGATGTTTTGATCAAAGGATTCTTTTTGTTTTTGAAGGAAATTTTTTGGGTCCACAACAATAATTGTCAAAAAAATACCTAGCTTCTATCAATTGTTTTTGGGAAAAAGGATCAAAAGTGGAAAAATGGATTGAAGGTTGATCAAAGGTTGGGAGGAGTGGAACTATTGCTGATTAGAGTTTGGCCTCGACACTTCTCCCTTTCAAGTCGAAGGAATCCGGGTTGGCCTTCTTCGTGCTCTGTTCTGAACACTTGTTTAATGTAAATGATATTATTTAGCATTGTATTCGAATCCCTTTTGGAAATGATTTGATTTTAAATGCCTTACTATTGATTGATTTATTTTTCATGTAATGTATTTGACATTCAATTTTGTTTGGTCAGTCGTATTTTCTTTCCCTTGAGCAATTGGCCTGTGTCGATTTTGTTTGAGGCTGTGAGTTCATCTATGTTTTGCTATGTCCTATTCAGCTATGATCTGGACGACACCCTCTTTATTTCCTTGTTGTTGAATTGAATTTGTTATTGAGGCTCATTTTGGGCCTGCACATGTCTTAAGATTGGTTGCATACCTTATTATTATTATGCTGAAAATTAAATGTTTGAATGTCTTTAATGCGTCCTCGCCTGTGAGTGTGGGTTTCAGATTGTAGGCAATATGCAAATATAGGAAATTCGATTTTATCGTTGGCTTGCATTGGAAACTTGATACTCTTCTCATCTCAGTGGATTTAATGTGATCAATCTGGCCCAGGCGACTTCATTCCCATTCGCCTATCTTGGGCATTCGTTGGATTATAGCCTATGTTGAAATTCTGATTTTTACATGGGTCGTTGCTTAGGTAATGTGCACTTTTCTTTTGTTCATTCAATTTTACTGATGGCTATATTGTCGCGCCCTCCCAATCCTTTCTCTAGCATAGTATCCTTGTCTTATGCTTAGAAAAATTGATTTGCATGCTTCAAATCTGGTATTCGATGGTTATTTTTCTATTTAGACCTTGCATCTGGTATTCGACTATCTTGTTTTGTATCTTGAATTCGAAGGAGATATAAACTATATTATTATTCACTGCCTAACAATTGTATGAGGTTTGATGCTATGTAGGGCATGGAGTTCCATACTTATTCTGAATCCTCATTTCTTACTATGTTTTCTCCTTGAAACAAAATAAAGGTCCCTTAATGCATATTTGAGCATTTTCATCAACATTTGATTTATAATTAATCTAAATTATAATGTGGTCGATTGATTGATGGTTCGGGGACTTGTTTTTTAGTTATATTGGTCTCTCAATTGTTCTTGAATTATCTTGAGTTGAGTTAGTCAACTTAATGGAATAGAGGCCATTCTTCATTCGATTTCCATAGCTTCCCCTTAAGGTAAGTACCTTTAATGCTTAGGCTACGTATTTTTCCTGTATATTTCCTGATGTCAAATCCCAACCATGTGCCCCTAATGATCAGCTGCTATATATGTAATGCATTTAGGGTCACTGATGTGTGAAGTATGCAGAACCCTTTATCTACTAAACCTACGTGACTACTTGAGCTGATTCTTTAGATTGTTTCATTTTGTACCACCAATATTCCCCACTAGAATACCACACCTGCTATAATGATGGAAATGGTTCACATCTCTCAGAATAATTTCTCTTGCAGTAACTTGAAGATGAATCTAGATGTTGCATGACAACCAGAACATACTCGGAGGTTCTTAACATCTCTAATAGTTGTATGAGGGCCATGTTTAACAAACCTAATGCGATTTCCATTGTTACATTATGGTGGCAGATACACGATTCTATTTCTTCTCTTCTATAGCATTAAGCAAAATCCTTGAATATGAAAATATACTGCTGCCTTTTAATTTTCGTATATATTGTGACTAATTTAGGCCAAGAGCTATTCGACCTTGATTATTCCTTTACCATTCTCTTGCATGTCTATCAAGAAAAATTTCAATGCATACTATGTGTTCAAATCCTTGGGATAGTTATTATAAATTGGTCTCTTTCAATCTTTGTTGCTGCCTCACCAAGTATGAGTTTTTCAATGGAGTTTTGCCCTTAATCCTTCATTAGGAAGAAAACGTTGAGTTAGGCAATCTAATTGTCCATTTTGGAAAGTGAGTTTTACCATGGCCAAGTTCTAGTTATCATGCATTATAGAATAGGAAATTATTTGAAAGTATTGCTTCAAAATAAGTTTGAAATATATATTAAAAAAAAACATAGGCTTATTAGAGGTTTTATTACCCTTCTTTAAACCTTATGGTATTGTAAGATGAGGATCACTTATGATCGATACGTATGACATGTAAGAGTATGGTGTTAGAGAGTTACATAAGATTCTTGACCAACATTATTACAAGTTGAGAGACATATTGAACATTGAATCTAAGGACATAGGTATAATAGATTTTTATGACAAGCTATGATAGTTTTAAAGAGAATATACTAAAAATCCTGAAAGCCATATATTATTTTGGGTTTCTCATCTTCTATAAATTGTTTATGATAAATAGTACTTATAAGTTATATATGTGATAAATGTCTAATTACTCTCTTTATAAAAGATATAATTTAGATCAAAATGGAGAATGTAAATCAAATACTATCCTCACTTTAAGAGAATAAGTATTTTATTTCTTTGATTACTTGTTTATTCTATTTTCTCTGAATTTCATGAAAGTGAAATGATTTATGTAAATAGACCACTTATTGACTTCCAACCTTATGTTGCCATTCTAAAATTTGAAATGTTGTATTGAAATTGCATTTTGTTATTATATAAATAGATATATATTATATTTATTGAAAAAGGGTATTTATGTTTAGGTGAATTAATTGGTTTAGTAGATAAAAGAATTGGAAGATTAAATCAGGGGGATTTGAGTTAATTATAATTGTATATATGAAGGGTTTATTTAAAGAAATTAAATTAGGTGGTCCCTTTTACAGGTCTATTTTGTTCATAGTTATGTAATGGATGATTTGATATTATATGTTGATTTCATGATTGTATTGGGTACTTGAGTGCTTGTTTTAAATAGTTGAGTAAGTTAGTGATTATGTAATGAGTTTAGAAAATGTGCTATAATGTCTCCCATGGATTTTTTGTTGTTGTTTTATTATTGGTTATTGTGGTTGGTTGATATTGAGTTGATCTCGGTTATTATGTTATGGAGGGAGTCTAATAATTGTTTTAATGAAAGAGGTTGATAATCCCCTTGATGGTGTTTCTAATCTTGTTTCCATACTGTTGATGGTGAGTGTTATTTGTAAATAGTCTTTTCGTGATCATGTTATTGTCATTACTTTGATGGGAGTCATTGTGCCAAGTGGTTAGTTGGTCTTCTAGAGGTTGGGGAAAAGAGTTTTTATTTATGTTGGATTTTCATGATGGTTCTTTGTGATCACTTGATTCTGTGCTTGATTTATGCTTATGCGGGTTTAACCTTGCATTGGGGAAATTTTTTTATGATGGAGATCTTGTGCGAGATGGTGCATGCCTCAATTTTTGTGCTTATTTCTATGGATTTGCTAGTTTGTGAAAATTGGCCTACCTAGTTGGTGACTATGAGTCTCTTGTGGCTAGTAGAGAGAGTGGATTCCCATAGGGTCTGGAGCCCTAAGTGGTGTCTAGGGTAACTCGTGTGGGATTTGTGTTAATTTAGTGATAACCAAATAAATATTTAGGGGGTTGGGTAGTAATCATATTAATATAAGATAATGGATGCCTCTCTCATGGCTCAAGTGCTCTTTTAGGATTGAGATGAGATGAGTAGGCCTGGAATGGAATGATCAATTGCCTTTTCTGCATGAAATGTATGTTGATTCCGCATGAGTTAGAATGGGGGCCGAGAATTGGTTGAGGTTGCTAGGGTAACCTAGGATAGGGGCCGAGACCTAGGAAGATCCGCATTGGGTAACCCATATCGAGCTATGCAATGACACTCATCCCTAAAACAATCATGTATGCCTTGTTTTTTTTCCCCTTGTTGTTCATGTACCTCTGGAAGCGGTTGTTTTTTTATGTTTTGTTTGTTTCACTTGTGTGTGGAGTCATGTTAGCCCTTGTCTACTTGACTATTTGTATAGTGGGTCCTTATTGCCATCTCCTTGCACAGGGGGTGAACCTTAGGGTTCCACATGGTCAGGTGGAACATGCTATGCACTCCATTGGGTTCCTAGTTGATGTTTGTGAGATTGGATGAGGTATTGTATGTAGAGGTTCCAGAGCTTGTACTAGAATTGAAAACAACATTGATGTTTTGTAGTGCAATCATACTAGTTGTACCTTATCATGTAATTGTGGTATCCTTCCCGTTGTTATAAGGGAAACTTGATGTAACTTGTAAATAGTGTAATGATATACTCCATGTAAGGAATGTGGTATAAGTATTCATTGGTTCATGTTTTATGCTCTTAAATAGTGTTGTATATGTGGAAATATTTGTAATTATGTAGATCCTAGAACGATGTATATTTATGTAATAAAAGTGATGGATGTACTCTTTGGTATTATTATTTGATCATGTATGAATGCATATTTAATTTTATGGTTGCATGTATGATGTTCATTTTCTTGATGCTATGGTTGTAAAATGAACAGTTGTGATTAGTAATCTTTGTTGTGGGATTATTTCATGTTTGGAACGTTTATTCATAATGCAGTCATGTTACCCTAGAGGAAATAGATAGGTTATATGTAGGATTAAATTTCATTCTTTTATGTTGTTATTCGTATGATTCATATTTCATGTTGGTCTTATCTTTTTAACTTTTTTTTTGTCATAATTGTTAGTTAGTTGTGTTGTCCTTTGGGGTTTGTGTGGCAGGGTGTTACATTGTAAACCTTTATCTTTTCTCTTGTCTCGTGTTTTCCTTTTGGGGATGATGCAAGGCATTGAGACATTTAGGTCTCTTCCATTTTGACCCAAAATATTATCTTTGTTTTCACTCTCTATGTGTCATTCTTCCAGTTCTATGAGTATTTTGGGAATGATGACATTTCCGAGCTCTATAATAACATTGTATCAAAGAAATACGTTAACCCAAAATACATGGATCCCATATGTGTTTGGGATTTCATTTGGGGGAAACCCCTTCTTCATGACGTAGCTTCATTTGGAAACATATGATTGAAATAGGGCTTTCCAAACAAGCTCTCATATCTTCTTTATTGTTTTACATTTATCCTTTTCTAATTTAAAGTAATTTCTCACAACATGGTCTTTAGAAATTCCTTTAAAGTGGGGGAATACATTGACATTATCATATTTTTTACTATAACTAATGTTTCTTAGTGGGGTCTTCTTACTTCATGTGATGCATCTTCTTCTTTGTGACATTGGGTTTCATTTCCTTCAAGAGTGTGACCTTTTTGAGCATATGACATCCCTCTTAGTGGTGATGTTGTGGATTGCATTCCCTAAGTTATGAATCTTTTATGCTCGACTATTCCTCTCTTAGAGACATTAGGCATGATGTTCCCTGGGATGAAACCTTTCATGAATAAAGAAAAACCCCTTTTAATATCCTAGTGCATGTATAAATGCCACCAAGCATAACACAACTTGCTTGCCAATGGAGCCTTTTATGTTTTTCTAGGCAACCAAGCATAACACAACTTGCTTGCTAGTGGAGCCTTTTTCATGAGTGCTTAGAATAACACAAATTGCTAGCCTTGTGACCATCTCTGTGGTGTATTATCAAAGTTATCAAGAGGTATAGCTTTGGTATGGCTAGCTAGCCACTTCCTGGGGCTCACCTAATGGACACAAAATTTCACTGGCCTGTGTGAGTGCATGTTGTTTGCATAGTGGACAACAGGTTTCCACTTGTAAATGTTTTTGGAAAAAAACTAAGGATTGATCCACATTGAGTTGAAAAAATAGTCAAGGCTTGATCCAGCCCTTTTTATTTCATTGAACTTAAGTCTTTAACATTGTATGATTGAGTATCTTTTCATTGCTGCTACATATTCAACAAAGGTATGTGTCTCTTTGTGCCTTTGTTAAATATGTAGCAGCCTCCTTGAACTTTCTCATCATATCTTTCCAACAGTTGTACAATTATACCTCTCCTGATTATCTACTTTAGTGCGAGTTTGATGCAAGGTCATCCTATCACTAAAGTAGGGGCTAAATGTAGTGTAGAGAAATGTACTTTAAATTTTCACTCTTTTTTTGGGTTCCCTCAATTAAATTATACTTAATTATACCTTAATAAGGCCTATTTTATGTCAACAAGCCTAATAAATTACATTTTTGAAGGGGAAACCTGACAATAATGAATGCCAACACATAATACTTTACCTTGATAAATGTGTGTTCTAGGAATAGGGACTTCAGACCCATTCACCCATGGGTGAATGGGTCCTCCCTAGGTATTTGAATCTAAATTTAAAATATTTTTTTGGCAGTATTTTAATGTCCTCGAATTGAAATTTAAATGTCGGCTTGTAATGTTTAATTTTTGGAAAAATTAAGGATACACACCTATAAATACAAGGTTATTTTATCAAATCAAGCCTAGAAGTTTTTCATGAGGAGCAAGAGCACACTTTATGCAAGAATTACAAGATAAAATACTATGATCAAGGGTATTCAAGAGCATATTTATCAGCGATTTATTGCAGCATTTAAGATCTCAAGCATCACATCAAAGTCTTTTGCATCATACATGTTTTTGGAGCTAACATTGTGATGTAGGTTTCAAAGATCCAAGCCAACATTCAAATACATATTAAAGTATCAAGATCCACATCCATTGAAGCCATTTCATGCAAGATCAATATCAAAATTTCAGCCCTCCAAAGGTTTATTCAACGGTTTGGTGAGTTGCAACATAGCATTATTCATTCATCATTCCTTTCATGTATCATTATTTCAATTCAAGGTTTAATAACCAAAATGGGATTTGACCAAGGAAAACCCCCATTCACCAAAACAAACAATTTTTCCCTCTTGTGTTTGTGTTGTAGATCTTAGGTTGAAGAAGGATTGAAGATCTCTTGAAGAGAAAAATTAGAAAATTTGTCAAAGTGGAAAAATTTGTCAACATTGTTATCAATTCTCAGAATCTCACCTACACATCTCATTTCTGAATTTTCGATACTGAAACCCGAATCAAACAAAATCTATAGACTAACATCAGAGGATATGGAAATTTGTTTGAAACCTATGTACAAAGACCCTTTCAACTATAGGTGAATTAGTCCCGGTCAACCTTCAAAATCTGCATTTTGGTAACAACTACACATCATTCTGCCATTTATAGATCTTCAAAAACTTTGTTGTTTTTATCTGTGTTATACTTTAAATTTTTGTTTCAATTTTGAATGAGCATGAATAAGTTGATTTACTATTTATAGTTTTTCTCCCAAAAGTGCCAGGTTGATACCCTCGTCCTCAATCATAAGAAAAACAATAGATTCCCTCATTGATTTGACTCACCAAAGGGTTGTAAGTCAATTATTTGTGTGGATATCATTTCCTAATGAAATAAGGGAATGTAGCTCCATCTATATCACACGCCTCACACATTATTGGTTTCTTCACACAATATTTTGGGAAAACCCCTAATTCCCTTTTTTTAGTCTCAAATCAACATATTTTCTTAAAGGCATCCATATCATGCCAAAAATATCATTACATGATCTCTATATAATCCAAAATCTTCCCATAGTGCAAATAAAAATCACTACCAAAGCTCCCACTAATTTTTTTTTGGAGCTATCAATGCATTATGGTGCACATCATTGCCAAATATCCGATTAAAAGTGTTTCTAAGCTACCATTAAAATCAAGATGCACAATCTCCCAAAGTTTGTAGATGACTTGAAAAATCAACAAAAAAATAACTCCAAATATAAATTACTTCCTAGGATATTTGAAAGGAATAGTAAAAGCACCATATCCAAACCAAGAAGACAAAGTACTACAAAAGATTATATCCCTACACAAAGTTCCCACTGAATCATGATCCCAAGCATAACATGCTAGCATAGTCCACATGTTTCAAAAACACCAAAGACCATTATGCTGGAATATATGCTTCAACATAATTTTTAGTTGGAATAAGTCATAAGGAAATTCTATTCATGTTATGTATATGTCATCATAAATTATAGAAGTGTCCAATTTGTTGTCTTTAGTCTAGTTAGCTATCAATCAACTATAGTTTCCTATCAAACGAGTTAGTTATTTTATAAGAATAATTGTCTTATTAACATATAAACATGTATTCCCTTTTTATGAATAGTCAATGTAGTGAGTGTTTTGTATGGCATTTCAATCTCTTAATTCATTCTTCTAATTGATAGATCCAAATTCAACCATTATCTTTATAAAAACTCTCACTAAAAAGTGATATGAAACTTATCATGGTAGAATGTTCCATTCCCTCAAAAAAATGAGAATGTAGATTGAGGTATTGTGGGATATTCATTGATGTCTTGTTTAAAAAAAGTAAATATAATTTAATTCCAATAAACTTGAGGAAAAGGCCATGGAAAAGACTTAAAAAATTCTCCTCTAAGTCACTTCAAGTGTTGCTAGGGAAAAAAATTCTTGTCTCTAGTTCCCATAATTGAAAGATATTACCATGCTAATTAATTAGGGTGCCCCTTGGCATTTAGATGTTGATATAACAAAATATAGGGGTCTCCCCTTCCCTAAAAATTACACTTAAGAAACAACAGACACATGCACCTCACACTAAATGTTTCAAGAGCAGTAACATTCACATATGTACTATTACATAGGCGTCATTGTTTGAAATTGCATATTTTTTTGAGAGGAATCTAAATCTACAATCCCATACACTTAATGAGATATTTCTATAGTGATATCTCCTCTTCTTTGTCTATTTTACTAAGATTCCCTACCATTGAATGTGTCACACAAATAACAACTTGAGGAAAAAACTTGGAACCCACTTTGATTCTCTAAGAAAAATTCCAAGAAACTAAGAAAGATAAAAAATGAATTGAAACAAAGCTTGAGGGTTTAAATATAAAATATTCATGGGATCAATTTAGTTTTGAAACCCCACCAATCATTGAGGCAACAATCCAAGCTATATTTTTAAAATATTGTTATAATATTTCTTGGAAATAAATGTAAAAATCAGAAATATAGCATTTTATTATTTAAATTTCAAATATCCAATGTTGGCTGTTAGGATTTTTTTTTTTTGGGAAATTAGAATAATTTCATATGAATACCTATTTATTTCATCATTTGAAGATCATCTAGCTTTAACAAGCAATATCTAGCAATCATTGACAATCAAGAGAATATTCAAGCAAGTCAAGAGAATTGTTTTAGAGATTTATTGCAGAAATTCAATATCAAAGAATCATGTCAAAGTGTATGTGATTTTGTTCATGTTCATGCTATCATATTGTTTGTGAGATATAGCCCTTGTAGGTATTCAATAAAATCAAGCCAACAACAATCAATCCTTGAGGAGATTTTATGAGTTCAGTCCTTCAAGATAGCCATTTTTGAGTGTTGAATTGCAAGTTCTTGTTGATTCATCATTCATTTATCATTTATTTATCTTCCATTGACATTCCCATCATGGAAGTGAAAAAACCAACAATGGGCTTGACTAAGGTAAGCCCCTATATGGAACAACCATTCCTCTCTCTTTGAATGTATAGGTTTTAGATATGAAGAAGATTGAGGGAATTTTGAAGGTTAATTATTCCTCGTTGCATTAAAATACTAAACTTTGAAAACATAAAAAACTTAGTCACAACAATATCTAATAGTGATTCGACAACGTGACAACTAGAAATGAAGGCTCTGATATGACACTAGAGGATTGTGAAATCAGATTCAAGATTCCTCTACTAGGACATAGTCGCCTAGGGTGACTAGGTCCTCAAAAAGCAACCCTAAATTTATATGCCAAGTGCATAGTACTATGCTCAGTCTATTTCTAAAGTTCAAATTTGTCTATGAGTATTTGTATCTATTGTATTTGCATTAGGACAATAATTTTCATCATTAGCCTAATCATTTCATTGCATTTCATCTTTAAGTCCATTTCAGGTTTTGTCAAGGGCATGTTGATTCACCTTTCAAGTTGTAAGTTAGTCCTATACCTTTTCCAAATTCATCAAGCCCCCACTACCTCAAACCTATAAATGAAATGTTTGGGAAGGTTTCTAAACCCTAGAGTGAAATCCTAAGGTCATCACCTTTTTTCCTATATTTCACCTCCATTTCATCTCAAAATATCCACCCTTAATTATCTCTTCAATGTCTTCACATTGCTTACATCTCATTCCATCCTAAATTTTAAGAAAACCCTATCCCTTCATCAAACATATCTCATCTCTTCTTGCCACTTGTCAAGGGGCTAGGATGCAGATCCATGCAAAGAAATTCTACACCTTGATTTCACCCTTTAATTTCTAGACTCCACGTCCAGCTTATAAAGTCCATTTAAGATGACTTACCCAAAGGACATCATTATCTATCATTCATGTAGTAGTTACATGCTATCGAATCTAGAAAATATCATCCACATTACACCATTACATGATCATTTAACATTAGAGAATATCAAAATGGTAAAATGGAGAGATAATGTTCTTATTTTATTGCATTTTAATTATTTATTTAGATTTTTTCTTATCTAACTAAAGGCAGTACAACAAATCCCTGTGATTTGCTCCATTTTTTGCTTCGGTTTTTGCTTCCACCCACTATTTTAATGTATTTTTTGCCAATTTTTTGAAAACATCGACACTATTTATCAGGATGGCACAATTTTTGGCATTTATTGTGCCGATTTGTACAAGTTGATGCTAATTAGCATCTAAAGTAATGTCGTATTTAGCGTTGATATTAGCTTCAAGTGTAGCAATGCCTTGATATCCGCCTGTAGCTCTGAGTTCAACTTCGAGTTTAGCGCCTTGTTTAGCTTCGAATTTAGCTTCAAGTTTAGCTTTGGGTTTAGCTTTGGGTTTAGTGCCAGATTAGACACCCCTATGTTGAAGAGACTTATTTATATGTCTCATCAACGATGTAAAACAATGAAATGTCAACAAGGTATGGGCATATCAAGAAGAGAATCACTTATGTCATATCGAAAAGGTATATCTACAAGTGCTTGGTGAAATGCAACTCTTGGATATAATGAAGTAATATCGATGAGACATTAAGATATCAGTAAGATAGATAAGATTGTCTAATTGACACTCTTTAAGTAATGATCAAAAGCATACACTGCTATACTGCTGGGAAGGTAAGCAACATATGCGGTAGAGCGGTGTTCACCACAACCCCACAAAAAGAAGCCTTGAGCAAGGTGGTAGTACGGTAAACAAAAAAAGGGAAGGGAAAAACACTGCTATATCGTAGTGATAATCACAAGTCTCTGTGACATGGAAGAGTTACACCGATATATAAAGAAATTTTGCTGAAGGAAAATATTGATGAGACAGTGGAATATTGACAAGAGATATTAACTTGTCGCATCAACACCGGAAACCAACATCAGAGGAATATAAGATCTAATGTCGATGAGACATTGAGATATTGGTAAGACAAATAAGATTGTCTCATCGACACTCTTCAAGTAATGATCAAAAGCATACATCGCTATACCGCCAGGAAGGTGAGCAACATATGCAGTAGAGCGGTATACACCACAACCTCGCAACAAGAAGCCTTGAGCAAGGTGGTAGTGTGGTAAAAAACAAAAGGGAAGGGAAAAACACCGCCATACCACAATGGGTATAATAAGAGACAACGATAGTACGATAATCATTGAATCATTACAATATACAACACTAAATGTAGAAAATCACATTAGTTGCCAAAATTAAATGCTATTAAATTATTAAGAGTTGCCAAAATTAATATGATTGAATACCGTGCCATCCAAAGATAAGTGAGTTTTCCCAATATAACTCAATTGTAGTGCACTAGCGTGGAAGGAGCTAAGGATACAAGAAGAAGCCCTGCAAGCATGAAATACTTGGGTAAGTGCACAAAAACTCTTTGAAAGAGCTCTGTTAATATAAAAAATCTTTCAAGGTTTTGTCATTTGAAGCCATAGTAGAGAAAATTGAAACATGCCTCCTAAAAGAAAATGATCAGAAGTAAAAGAAAGCCGACCTAAAATTAAAGATGAAGAACCTAAAGTAAAGAAAAAAGAACTACATCCTAAAACAAAACAATCAAAAGTAAAAGAAAGTCAGCCTAAAATTAAAGATGAAGAACCTAAAGTAAAGAAGAGACCACTCCATCAGTCCATATTAGATATAATTCTAGGGTCTAATAAAGAGGGTAATAATAAGTTTCTCATGGACACTGCACAAAGTTGTAGGGATGCCATCATTTCCAAATCTGGATGAGACCTATTTTTGGTATTTTTACAGTAAGAGAAATGAGAAGATTCCAGCGTTCAAATGCTTGGATGTTGGATATAGTAAGGTTGATTGTCCCAAATATGTTTGTTGATGTAGAATTTATCAAATTTCTAGCCAAACACTATCACTCAGCTACCCAAGCAATAAGGTTTCGAAACAACACAGTATTGGTAGAAGTAACCAGAAAAGCCATCATTGAGTGTTTTGGCTTAAACAAGCAGGCTCTAACCAAGATAAACCTGCAGAAAAGTGAGGAGGATTATGCTAGGTTAAAAAAGACTTATATAAGTGATGAGGTACCCCTATATATGAAAAGAGGCATTGGTAACAGAACACTCCCCATCTCTACTAACACTACTGAACCATTTAATGTGACAAATTTTTAATATTACTTTGTGAATACATATTTAGCTCTTTGCCAAGTGTTGGGGATATATTTCAAGATAAAATTCCAATAGGCCTAATGATGATAGCCATGAGAATTCAAAACCCTGAAACTAATATTGAATATGACTTTGCTTCATACCTTGAGAAGGTGTTAGATGACAAATTCTCCCAAGTTATAGAGGATAGAGCACCAATTACATTCAAACACTATACCCTACTGTGCCATTTGATATTGTACTAGAATAGGAACCATTGGAATAAAAGAATGGACTTGGCTACAATAGATGAGCAAGGGAATCCCACACCTATCCAAAAATGGTGCTATATTTGGGACAATCGGTGCAATAATTTAATATTTGTTGTATTCTATGAAGACTTTGTACACAAAATCCTTCGAGTTCTTGGGTATGCAATACCAAGATTTTCAACCAAAATGTTGCAACTAGTGAGACCTTTGGATTTAAGACCAGAGTAAGGTCATACACACAATTTTCGAGATTGGTTCTTCCTCCCGAAAGTTACAATAATAAGAGTTTATGGATGCCCTGTTGCTCCACACATACTACCAAAATTTGTGCCCCTTAGGTTAGCATTTCTTGAATTTATGTGGAAAATGATGTGGATGGAGAAAGATGTAATGCACAAGAAGAAGAAAGGCACTTTCCTGCCAAACCAAATCAAGTGTGAAGATTGGACTGTAGGCTCACACACACTAGAAGAGTTACATTATTATTTGAAGACAAGATATGCATTGAAATCTGGAAAAGAAAGAGCCTTTGACCCTAAAAATCATATGAACAACATAAGGCACAATCTTCTGACCAAAATGACAGTGCCACACCAAGTGGATTTTGAAGAAGATGTCATAAGGAACTGCATTACTTATAATGATGTATTTAGTAGAAGGAAAAAATGGGAATATATGAAGAAGCTTGAAGAAAGGATGAAGCAAAGGTCCAAGGATTTCCTAGGATACTTTTTTGAGGAAAAGGACCCCATCAAGAGGATAGAATTGATAATTGGTAGATTTGAAGACTTGTACGAAAAGAAGGAATCATATCTCAAAGAACATGATGGTGGTGCAATTGCAGAGCATACCCCAAGTGAAACCTCTGAGCCTCCCATGGAGTTATTACCTCCCAAAAGACATAAGATAGGAAGCATTGAACAATTAGTAGCTTATGAGGATATTAAAGAGGTGGGTGATACTGAGGAAGTGGCTACATTACTGTAGTTATTGATAGGTGATATTGAATTTGATCATCCCATCCTTGAGACCAATTCCCATAAACATGAGGAAAGGATGGGTGATGTATAAAAAAAAAGTACAGAGGTACATGAAGATGAAAGGGAAATTGCAGCCAAGAGATTCATAGAAGATGATGAATTCATTAAGACTCCCAAGTTTAAGGATTTCTAAATGAAGATGAAAATAAATGAATTTCAAGAGAGGATTGAATCAACTGAAGCAGGAATTGAAGAATCAGAGAAAAATTAAATGGTAGCAAAAAATTTCCAGGAATTAAGAGTTGACAACATTGACATTAGCCCCTAGAAGGGTAGAGAAATGGTCTTGAAGAGAAATATTCTCATTTTCCCTGGCTTGGAATTAAAGAAAATGTTTTTGCTTGATCAAGTGCGCACTCAGGAAGATCCAATGCTAGTTGCAAAATTTGACTCTGATGAGGGTGTGAGTGGAACTGGGTATAACCCAAAGATTGAAACCCTGGCCATATGGAGCAAACCTGGAAGAAAAAATGCTCGAGTAGACATAGAAGAAAAACCGAAAGCCAAATTGGGTGCCAATTTTAGTGCTACTTTCAATGTTATTTCTAGTGCTATTTTAGGTGGCTGAAGATGCGCTAGTTCCCAACGCTATTTTGGGCGCTAATGGGGGTGTTATGATTTCTCGGTGCTAACTAAGACACTAATTTCAGTGCCACGAGTAGCACACAAGTCAACGCCAAATTCGGCATCGAGAAGGCCATGCCTATTTGCACTATGTTTAGTGCCAACCAAATCACCTAATTTGTGGACTGAAATACACTACAATCCGGTGCTATTTTCCTATTCTGCTATAGTGAGGTGTGATATATTTTTAGGATCTATGGCAATTGCATGTGTATGCTTAATGTTTACAATGATTAATTTGAAGGTCTTAAAAATGTAATTGAAATGCTTAAATTAACAAAAAAATAATAAAGTGATGAACTGGACAAAAGAGAGATAAAAGAGAGAAGACAAAACATGAGTTGATAATGGAGTTCTCCAATATGACTACATCTCTAGGTCCCTCTCCAACAGAGTGACGGTTCCTTTATTATGCTCCAAAAATGGTTACAAGGCTTCAACTAAACATAGTGTCAAATCTCCTAGTTGCAAGAGTTTCAAATTCCTCCTTCAAGTTCAACAGTATGATGCTCTGATGCACAAAGTTGAACACTCACTCTTCAGGAATATTCTCGCAATAATCACCACTTACCCAAACCTTAGGCTACCCCCCCATTTTTATACATCAAAATTAACCAATATGGTTCATAACCATATGATTATAAATCTCCCCATTCACAATAGTAAATCTTTATAATATCCCCATAAATCCTTAATAATTTCTTTAATAATCTCCCCAATTTTTCTAAACCCTTCAAAAACCCTTTTAAAAATCTTAACATATCATTTTAAGATAACTTGAAATATTATTTTGGCCCCTTATTAACCTCATGATTTGGGTTTGGATTAATTTAAGGGATTATCATTTTAATTATAGGGGTTTAATTTAAAATATGGGTTTATTAGTTGTTAGCTCTCTTTAATTATACCCACTGCCTATTTCCTTGCCAAAGAACTCATGGCATACTGGTTGAGGGGCTTTGTCATATGTAGAAGGTCGACGAGTCGAACCCACCGACCTTATTTTTTGCCAAAATTTCTTGAAGATATAACAAAATCAATCAAAGGAAAATATATGTTATTGCACAATGCGATGGCTTAGTGGTTGTGAGTAGGTATAGAAACAAGGAGGTCTTGGGTTTGAGCCTCCCCATAAATATTTGAACAAAAAAAAAACTCTCTCCTTGGAGGATGCTGGTGAAGGTGCCGCATGGTTCTCATATGTTGGCACATGTGGCTTGTTATAATATGCTCATACAAGACACATGTAAAGACCTGATAGGACCAAATTGAACAAGAAAATGAACAATCTCTTTGCAGGATCCTAGTGAAGGTGCCACATGATGCCCATCTATTGGCCCATATGGCTTGTTATAATATGCTCGTACAAGACACATAACAAGACCTGATATGACCAACTCACTGCACAGTTAATATCCACGTCAACATCCACGTCTGTGTACAAACTACCATGTGTTAGGGCCTGATTCATCCATGTCACATGCCTAGTCAGATGCCACATTAGCTTGCCACATGTCATGCCTAGATAGTCCCATGTCATCATACAATCCACCATGTCAACATGCTGATGTCAACCTTATTGCGCAAACTTTGACTAGCCGTAACTTCTACATATGAGCTCTGATTCAGATGAAACAAGTGGCATTGGAATTGTCTCATCAAGATATTCAATTTGACACCATTTTCAACCAATTTAAAAATGATCAATTTTTTCCCTTGCATTTGGCCTTTGGTACCCCTTCTTTGACCCAACTTTGACTAAGCATATCTTGAGCATACAAACTCCTATTGACTCTATTCAAGCTACGTTGTGTTCGCTTTGTCAAGAAATTTGACATGGTTATGAATTATGGAGCATATGGAAAACTTAATTTTTTCGTGAAAAGTATCCACCTACATTAGTCCTCCCCATTGTAGAGATTTTGGACCTCCGAAAGCTTGATTACTTGGAAAGTAGGTGAGGGTATAGTTATCTCACTTTATCAATCTCCATGCATTTTACCTTGCTTGGATTCATCCCCTTCAATTCAACTCTAAGGTACTCAACAACTCCTCTTCGTGAAGTCCTGAAATTCTTATCTAGGATGACATCCTCTTGTAGCTCTATCATATACTCAGGTGAAATATCATCAACTGATGGAACCTGAACATTAGTATCTTCATCCAATAGCATTGGAGGCTCATACAACTTCAGATTGTCTACATTTACAACTAAGTAGATATGCATGTATGGAGGAAGATTTAGGTGGAAGGCATTGGTACTGATATTTTCCAAGATCTCAAAAGGACCATACTTGATCGGCTTGAGCTTCCTTCCTTCGATTTGCATTCTTTCCTTGCTGATATGTAGCCAAATTTTGTCACCACCCTAAAATTGATGATCAACACAATGCTTATCATGTTGGGCTTTTTACTTTGCCTAGCTCTTCTCCAACTGTGCTTCAACTGCTTGATGAATTGCTTGGAATTTTTGGATGAACTTCAAAGCCTTCTCTACATCATGACATCCATCTTCAACATCGTCCTTCCCAAAAGAAAAGTCCATTAGTGTTTTTCCAGATACCTAAAACATGTTTCAAAAGGAGATCTTTTTGTAGAAGAGTGTGATGCATGGTTGTAAGCATGTTGCACATAGTGTAGATTCTCATCCCATAGCTTGGGATGCTTACTATAGTAACCTCTGAGTAGATGCACAACTATCCTATTCACTACCTTTGGCACAACTAAGTTAGAATTGCATAGCGGATATCATCATATAAGAATTGCAAAATATGATATTTGGAAAATTGCATTCATGACAGAACAAGGACTGTTTGATTGGTTGGTCATGCACCATAGCCTTCATGTAAAGAAAGGCTTGTTGAAAAATCTTCTCATTCAGCTCATAATTTTTCCTAGCTTTTGTTTCTTCCATCTTTGATCATGGAAAAGTTCTTCGTTTACCGATCTCAAGATTGAATTCTTCAAGCATTCCTTGACCTCGCTGGCTCCTGGATCGCATTAACATCCACTTATACAATATAGTCAAATAAAGATTTGATACCAACTTGATCTATTATTAGGATCTATGACAATTGCACGTGTATGCTTAACTTTTACAATGATTAATTTGAAGGTCCTAAAAATGTAATTAAAATGCTTAAATAAACACAAAAATAATAGTGATGAATTGAACAAAAGAGAGATAGAAGAGAGAAGACAAAACATAAGTTGATAAAAAATTTCACCAATATGGCTACGTCTCCAGGTCCCTCTCCAACACAGTGACTAATCCTTGATTATGCTCCAAAATTGGTTACAAGGCTTCAACTGAACATAGTGTCAAGTCTCAAGGTTGCAAGAGTTTCAAAGTCCTCCTCCTTTAATTACAACAGTATGACGCTCTGATGCATAGAGTTGAACACTCACTCTTTAGGAACATTCTCTCAATAATCACCACTTACCCAAACATTAGGCCACCCCCTTTTTATACATCAAATTTACCCAATATGGTTCATAACCATATGATTACAAATCTCCCCATTTAAAACAATAAATATTTATAATATCCCCTAAATCCTTAATAATTTATTTAACTATCTCCCTAATTTTTCTAAACCCTTCAAAAACCCTTTTAAAAATCTTAACATATCATTTTAAAATATCTTGAGATATTATATTGGTCCCTTATTAACCTCATGATTCAGGTTTGGATTAATTTAAGGGATTATCATTTTAATTATATGGGTTTATCGGCTGTTAGCTCTCTTTAAATTATACCCGCTACCTGTTTCCTCGTTAAAGAACTCGTGGTGTCTAGTGGTTGAGGGGCTTTGTCATATGTAGAAGGTCAGGGGGTTAAACCCGTTGACCTTATTTTTTGCCAAAATTTATTGAAGATATAAAAAAATCAACCAGAGCCATACATATGTTGGAACACAATGTGGTGGTTTAGTGGTTGTGAGCAAGTGTAGCAATGAGGAGGTCTTGGGTTCGAGCCTCCTCGTAAAATTTTGAACAAACAAACAAACAATCTCCCTAGAGAATGTTGAAAAAGATGCAACATGCGCCCATCTATTGGCCCACATGGCTTGTTATAATACAGTCATACAAGAAACATGTCAAGACCTAATAGGACAAAATCACTACATAGTCAACATCAAAATCAACATCCACATCAATGTACAGTTTGCCATGTGTTAGGGCCCGATTTATCCATATCACCCACCCAATTAGATGCCATGTCAGTTGCCCGGTCAGATGCCACATCATCCCACCATATTTCATGCCCAAATAGTGCCATGTCACCATACATTCTTCAATGTCAGCATGCTGATGTTAGCGTCTGTATGGTCAAAGTCAACCTTATCGAGCAAACTTTGATTGGTTGTAAATTTTGCATACGAGCTCTGATTTAGGCAAAATGAGTGGTGTTGGGATCATCTTGTCGAGATCTTCAATTTGATGCTATTTTCAACCAATTTTAGAATAATCAATTTTTTTCCCTTGCATCCGACCTCTGGTACCTTTGCTTTGACCCAACTTTGACTGAGCATATCTTGAGCGTACAAACTTATTTTGATTCTATTCAAGTTGCATTGGGTTCATTTCGCCGAGCACTTTGACATGGTAATGAGTTCTAGAGTGTATGCAACACTTAAATTTTTGGTGAAAAGTATCCACCTAGATCAAGGTGCATTTTTCATTTTTGTTTGTACATCCATCTCTCATTTTGACTCAAGTTAAACATCCAAACATGCTTACTTATCTACTTGTGTATTTATTTTTTAGCTTGCATTTGTGAGTTGATACTTGGGGTGCCTCATGACCAACATCAACATGGTATTCCATACCATGATACATCCAGTCATATGCTTGATTGGATGTTAGTCCCTCACACACTTGAAACTATATTATCATGATCCATTAAATCATGGCACATAATTTTTGGTATATATAAAAATTTAGTTGCTCACCTTACTAGGATTCCTTCAAAAAATTCCTAGCATGTACTTACACTCAATTGTACCCAATCATCACACATCATATCATTATCATTATCTCTATCCCCATCCATGTATACCATCTCTCCTCCTAACTATTCACACATTTCATCCATCTAGGAACACCGTTTCTAATATCCATGCTCTAACTATCTCATCACCTTCCCTCCATTTCTCATCCATTAGGACCTAATTATCTTTTCAAGAGACCATCTATGTTGAAAGGAAGCCAAGTATATAGAAACACTTCCAACAATAATCTATCAAAGGGGAGAATGTGATTTTTTTAATGTTTCAAACCCTTATTTAGTTACAATAAAGAAGATTCACATAATAGGTAAATATTAACAACATAGGTACAAGAAAAATACATAATACCAAATATATGTGGGAAAACCCTTACGGAAAAAACTTAAACTCTAAATACATCTAGCTCAATCTCTATTGTTCAACAAAAATGGTTACAATGTAGTTTCAGATCAATTCTCTTCAAGAGTATCAGACTACAACATGAATCTAAAATAACTTCAAAAACATAATGACGCCTCAACAATTCTTCAACTTGTCATATCAAAATACACTAGGGCACCAAGTATTTATAATAATTCAACATGAAGAGAAGGTGCCAAACCTTGCAAAAACAAAATCCCATGCCCAAGGTGTGAACATGAGTCCATTATGAAATATTTTCATATTTAAAACCCATAAATTATAGCATCTTCTAAATCCAAAAAAATCTCCTCAAAGTTAGCCTCCACTCAAGATGTAAGGAATCAATACACATGCAACTACCACATGAAAAATTGAGTGCCCCCATAAATGTAGAATGACTATCATAGTGTGACATAGAAACTATCATACACGACTCTTATAAGTGTCATATCCTATCATAGAAAGTTGTCATAATTTTTCATAGTCATGACATAGAAACTTATAAAAATATCCACCATTTTAGCCCCAAAAATAGGACCTCTAAAGTGGTACGCCTACCTCCACTAAAATAACTTACAAATTGTACATGTCACCTTCCATGTAGGATGCCACATCACAAATAGGTCCCACAAAGTGAAAACTAATTTGATAAGAAATAAACATAGTAATTAATTAAACAATTACCTAATAATGAATTTTAATGCTAAGACTCAAAGGTTGAGACACCTTAATCCTAAACATTCTCCCACTTTTCAAAGACTTACATCAAGAGTCATTTGTAATCAATTGCTTAGGGTCATGAGGCACATAAGAAACAAAACACCATTTGAAATTCTCTATGCTCACTAGCTTTGAAAATGCATCTGCAACATTCATCAGGGTGTCAATCTTCTCCAATTTAACCTTCCCATATTTCACCATATCATAAAAAATGAAACTGCACACCAATATTCTTTGTTTTGGCATGGAAAGTAGGATTCTTTGAAAAGAAAATGACACTCTAACTATACAAAAAATAGTGATCTATCCTACATCAATCCCAACATCTAAACATAGCCACTTAAGCCAAATGGCTTCCTTACAAGCATGAGTAGTTGTCGTGTACTCTTCTTATGTCATGGAAAAAGTGACTACGTGTTGCTTACTCATCCAACTAATGGCACCACCAAAAATTATGAATAAATATCCAATTATGGATCTTCTACTATCAATATCTCTTGCCCAATAAAAATCCACATACCTATGAATATAAATTGAATGCCGAGGTCTAGTACAATAATCATGAAAACATAGACCATACTTGGGAGTACCCCACAAGTATCTGAACACTCTCTTAATTACATCCCAATGCGCCTATCCCACATTAGCCACTCCCACTGCTAGGGAAATGTCTGGTCTCGTATAGACCATAACATAAATCATACTACCTATAACAATAGCATAGGGTACTCTAGTCATGTCCTCCATCTTAGAAGGATACTTTGGAAAATCCTCCACAAAAATCTTTTCTCCTATATTACAAGAACAACTAACTTTCTACAAGTTGTCATGCTGAATCTCTCCAATACTGAATTCACATACTTACTATGAGTCAACCAGAGCTTTATGTTAGATTTGTCTCTTCTAATTCCATTCCTAGGATACACCAAGCTACATCTAAGTCCTTCATTTCAAACTATGATGATAACTAAGACTTTAGATCTAAAATCAATTTTTTATCTTTCCCAAAAAATAATATATCATCAACATATAATGCAATGATGCGAATATAATGATTAATAATTTTGTATTATAAACAATATTCAGATTTAGATATCAAAAATCCCAAACTCAATATAAAGGTGTTAAATTTATTGTACCACTTCCTAGGAGATTGCTTAAGACCATATAGATACTTTTCAACTTGCATTCTAGATGTTCTTTACCTTTAACCATGTATTGTTTAAGCTGTGACATATAGATTTATTCCTCCAAGTCGCCATGAAGGAATTTTTTTTTCACATCCATCTATTCCACTTCTAAATCATATGTTGCTACTAGTGATAATAGGAAAAAAATAGATGGTAGCTTTGCAACAAGAGAGAAAATCTCACCATAATATATTCCCTCCCTGTGAGTAACCCTTCACAACCAACCTTGCTTTATACTTCTCAACAATTCCATCGAGACCACATTTCTTCTTGAATACCCATTTGCAACCAATGAGATTATGTCCTTTCCGGAAAAGGTACTAGATCCCATGCATTATTTCTCTTCAATACAACCATCTCCTCATCCATGGCTTTCATCTAGGAATCTGCATCACTCATACCTATTGCCTCTTGCACAATCCTTGGTTCATCAACATTAATAATCAAATAAAAAATACAATTAAAATCTAACAGTGAATAACCAAACCTTTCATATTGTCACCTGATACGAGTGGACCTCCTCAGTGGTTGAGGTTGAGGTTGAGGTTGAGGTTCTTCTTCTTCTTCTGAGTTTTCTAAGCTACTACAACTCTCCTCATCATTCGGTCCATTCTAGCCTTCTAGTTCAACTTTCTTAGGGTCAAGAGGAACCTAAACCACATCTTATTTTCTTGTTCTTCTATAGGTTGCAAAACAGTGGAAGGAGGTTTCATCTCTCTAAAGATAACACTTTGAATTTATAGAGAATATTTTTAGCCGCTGGATCACAAAGCTTGTACCACCAATACCATAACTGATGAAGATACATTTAACAACCTTATTTTATAACTTCAACCTTTTCTCCTTTGGCACATGAGAATATGCCTCACAACAAAACACATGAAGATATCTAGTGCTGCCACAATAATGGGTTACACTTTTTGGGGCATCCTGATTTTTGCTGAAATCACATATTTTTAGAAAATATAATGATTTAATCCTTAAAAAGGTTCCATTTAAAATATTTCAATTGAAGAGGGTTTGATCAAACCCACTTATATCAAACCCCCTTGGATAGAAACCTGCTAGTTTTAAACCATACCTATAATGGAGTCTCCTCTACACCTATCAAAATGCTGATAAAAATCACTTTTGATTTACCTTCTAGGGGATCAAATTAAATCATTTTATCTTTTGTAAACATTTAGTCCTTATTATAAGCTTTTCAAAAATTATAATTTTAAATATATTTAATTTAATTATTATATTTATTTTTTATTTCTTATGAATGTAGTTTTTTCAATGAACATCGAGGTCTTTGTTTCACACATGGAAAAATAGGAAAAGAGAGAAACAAATTCTAAAAAAATACATGTACACTATCTATTGATGTCCTTATTCCAACAAAAAATAATAAGTTAATTCAAATGCGTACAAAAAAAGTTATGCAGCTGAAAGTATAATATATCCAAATTATAATTACTCTGACTTAGACAATTAATTAAAAAATATATATGCAACAAAAAATTATGAAAAAATATCCATCCAGTAGATATTTGTGTGAAAAAAATGTATTAAAAGAATAAGAATCAAGTGTCCTTTCTATAAAAAAAAGTTATGCAGTTGAAAGTAAACATCACTTTTTGAAAATGATGTTTAGTAGAAAAAATAAGTTAATAAAAATTACATAAAAGGATTCACAATTTATTTTTTAATTTAAAAAATAAATAATTAGAATCCACACACAAAATATCACAAATCACTAGTTTGCTTCATCTTCAAATTCTTAATGGTTTAACTTCTATAGGTGTAAGATATACATGTCTTTTCAACAATATCAGATGTAGGATATTTGTTAAATAGATATCATGCAATGACAACAAATTCAACCTAGAAATTTTGTTCAAGGCCAACTCCACTTAGCATACTCCTAGCCCTCTCCATCAATGTCATGTTCATCCTCTCCACAACTCCATTCTATTGAGGGGTATATGGAGTTGTATTATGCCTTTCAATCCCATATTCTTTACATAGCTTATCAAAATTTGTAGAAAAAACTTACCATCATTATCATTCCTTAAACACTTAATCTTTGTACCAATTTTATTTTCTACCAAGGCATTAAATTCCTTAAATTGACTGAAGACTTCATATTTACTTTTGAGAAAATAAACAAATTTCCTTCTACTATAGTCATCTATAAATGAAACAAAATACACAAATTTGGATACTGAATGAACATTTACATGACTAAACACATCATAATACACATAGTCCAAAACCTTAGAATAATTATGAAAAATATGATAAAATTGAACATCATTTTTCTTCCCATAGACTCAATGTACATAAAAATTGAACTCAAGGTTACAATCATCAAGCCCCTCAACAAGGAATTTAGTTTTTAGGGTTCTTAAACCATTTTCACCAATGCGATCAAGTATTTGGTGCCAAATAATTGTCTTCTTAGCAAGTAACTTCATCTCCAATACATGAGAACCCTAGGTACCCCATAAAAATGATCATCATAAGTAGATGCAACTTTCTTATTTGATGTTGGTAATGGTGAGGATAGTGAATCATAAGTTATTTTATTCATTTCCAAAAGAACTATTACACTAAATTATGCATGCAGGGTATGTGCAGGATCATCATGGAAAAAACATACCCTTAAGTGGCAATAAAAAGTTAGAAAATCAGAGTTAGACAACTTGATGTAAAAATTTGAATAAGTTATGTATATTATTTTAAAAAAATGTAAAAAATAGAATTTGTAGAAAATTTAATGTAGTTTCTAAACTACTAGACCTTTATTTAAAAAAAAAAAACTATTTGGTGAAAATTCAAAATTTTAATGCAATAGTACTTAAATTTTAGGGTAAAAATAAGAAGTAGGTGTTTGTTTGACCACCCTAACCACAATAAAATGATAATATTTTTTTATAAAATTTTAGATATAAGTAGAGGACTCATTTCCTGATGTGATGCATATTTTTTAATAATTTTTTTCCAAGTAAATAATTAATTATGAATTTTTTATTACAACTTTTAAAAAATATAAAATCTCATTTGTCTAACCACCTTAACTTGGTCAAAAATTCATGAAATTCAGTTTTTATTTTTTTAATCCTATATTATGGAGAGCATGGAATGTGACACATGTTTCAGATTGAAAAAAAGTGACACCGTTTGAAAGTTATAGGTGTTTTTCAAGCAGCCTATCAATCAGGACTTTATTTGTAATTCTAATACAAAATGAATAATAATTATTTATTAAACTCAAAGTAAAGCATAATTTACATTGGTGGAAAGCTGAGAATCTGCTCTAAAAACCCTTTTCGTTTCATCAATTTTGGGTAAAAAAAATGTCGTCAGCCACATGGGTCATCATATCACTTACATATCGCCACTTTTTGGCCCATCATGATCCTGCAGATACCTTGCATCCAAATGAAATAGAGTTCCTATCTGAATACCCTTAGCAAGCACCATAACTCCTCTTTTCTTCTTGCATCCTCCATTCGAGAAGACAACCCGCACACCTATCATTCAACTTAATTATAGAAAGAAGGTTGGACCATTCTAAACCAAAAATATGTAGGACACCATCGATACCCTTCACTCTACCATCTAGGAATATTATCTAGACTCTTCCATGACCAAAAATATTAGTTGAGAATCATCACCCAAATACACCTTCCCACCATCATAACTAGGGTTAACTTTAAGAAACCCTCCCCTCAGCAAAGGTGTAAAATCCTGGCGAATCTTTCCTTTTATTTGAAAAATATATTAATTTTCCTTGGCGAATCTTATGCACATTATTCAAAAATTTGTAAAATCCTGGAAAATCTTAATGGATAATTGGTAAAAAAAAATAATCACATTGGCAAATCCTAGTGAATAATCACTAAAACGGTTCATTAAAATGGCGAATCTCTCCTTTAAAAATTTGCATATTTGGTCGGCGCAGTTCCCCCATATTTTTTTTTGTGAATTCCGTGACTTTATATGCACGTGCCTTTTAAAAAGGTTGTTGAGTCCCGAAATTTGTTTTGGGCCACATGATCAAATCTAATCGTGTGGCCCAAAAAAAATTTCGGGCCTCAACAACCTTTTTAAAAGGCGCGTGCAAATAAAGTCATGGAATTCACTTGCAACCATTTGATTAAAAAGCTAATCGATGACAATAAATAATAAAACTATTAAAGGCTAAAATATCCCTGAAATGAAATGGTAAATTATTATTAGTGGCAAATATACCATAAAAATTCATTGTAAGAATATAAAATTACTGGCGAATATAAGTGATATTTGTAATTACAGTATAAACTACTGGAGAATCAGATTCGAGGACGTGTCATTTAAAAAATAATACATTGGTGAATTAATCGAGATAATTTTTTTTTTTGGTAAAAACTTAGTGATTCAGCATCCTTTCTAGCCTGTATTATTCGCCATTTTTGGAGGTCTTGATTTCAAATATTCGCCAATTGGTGAAGATTCTCCACTAAAGTTATCCCTGATCATAACTTTTATACTTAGAGAACCAATCTCGATGTGAATTCATGTGGAAAGAGGCACCAGAGTCTATCAACCACACATATTATGATGCATGCATTTATAAGGCAACCATAAAAGCATCTACATCATCTTGAGAGGACTTATCAAAGTTAGGATCAAGTAATTCCTTCTTTTTCTTCTTTTTCTCCTCACACTCTTTGCAAAAGTGACCAAATTTATCATAATTCCAACATTTTTCCCTGGTCTTACTAGGAGACTTAGATATCCCATGAGATTTGGATTCTAAATTTTCTTGCTTTGTGTTCTTATTTTAACCTTTTAATTTTGTTCTTCTTGAAACCTCTAGAGCCTCCTTAGTTGTTTCAATTTTTTTTCTCTGCATCTATTCAAATAGAAATGACACAGCCACTTCATCCATCTTGAAGGTGGTATTGGTACTTCCAATGGCCATGACAAAGTGGTCCCATGAATTCAACAGTGAGCACACAAAAACCATGCAATGATCTTCCTCCATTTTCACACCAATAGAGCTCAACTAGGAAATAATCATGCTGAATGAATTTAGGTGATTTGTGACAAATCCTCCATCCTCCATCCATAGAGAATAGATCTTCTTTTGTAGGAACAACTTATTGACCAGTGATTTAGCTTGATAAATATGAGAAAGTTTCTTCCAAATAAGTGTAATGAACCCTTCATGAATATTTAGGAGTACTAAGTTAGTCAAATAGAATCTTATCAAACCCTTAGCCTTCTGATCCATCAGATCCCAATCTTCTTGTTTCATGCCCAATGAAATAGTTCTAGAAACAACTAACCACAAATCATGGTCTAGTAACATGTCTTCCATCTTGAGCTTCCACAACTTAAAGTTTCCTTTGTTAAATTTCTCTATTTCAATTCTACCATATGTGCTCATCATCTCCTTCTTGCAATGAGGTTAACATAAAATTTCTACAATAGACTCCCACTGAAATAAGATTAGTAAAAAAGACCCCTTACCCACAAGATAATTCTATGATACCAACTGAAAGGAAGCTAGGTATGCAAAAAATATTCCAACACTAATCTATCGGAGGAGAGAATATGCAAATTTATAACATTTCAAACCCTTATTTATTTACAATAAAGAATATTCACATAACAGGTGAGCATGTGCAGGATCATCATGGAAAAAACAGGCCCTTAAGTGGCAATAAAATTCAGAAAAATCAGAGTTACGCAACTTGATGTAAAAATTTGAATAAGTTAACTATATTATTTCAAAAATATGTAAAAATCTAATTTGTTGCAAATTGAATTTAGTTTCTAAAATACTAGGTTTTTTTTTATTTAAAAAAAAACTATTTGGTGACAATTTAAAATTTCAATGCAATAGTACTTGAATTTCAGGGAAAAAATAAGAAGTAGGTGTCTATCTGACCACCCTAATCACAATAAAATGATAATATTTTTTTATAAGATTTTAGATATAAGTAGAAGACTCATGTCTTGATGTGATGCATATTTTTTTGTAATTTTTTTCCAAGTGAATAATTAATTAAGATTTTTTTATTACAAATTTTAAATATATAAAAAACTCATACGTCTGACCACCTTAACTTGGTCAAAACTTCATGAAATTATTATTATTATTTTTTAATCCTATAGAATGTGACACATGTTTCAAATTAAAAAAAATGTGATACCCTTTGAAAGCTATAGATGTTTTTCAATCAGCCTATCAATCAAGACTTTAGTCGTAATTCAAATAGAAAATGAATAATAATTATTTATTAAATTCAAAGTAAAGCATAATTTATATTGGTGGAAAGCTAAGAATATCCTCTAAAAACCCTTTTCATTTCATCAATTTTGGGTAAAAAACAAGTTGTCGGCCAAATGGGCCATCATATCACTTACATATCGCCACTTTTTGGCCCATCATGATCCTGCACATACCCAGGTAAAGATTAACAACAACATAGGTACAAGAAAAAAACATAACACCAAATATATGTGGGAAAACCTTCATGGGAAAAAAACCACTCCAAACACACAACTCAATCTATATTATTCAACAACAAGAGTTACAATACGACGTCAAATCAATTCTCTCTAGGAGTATCATACTACAACACAAACTTGAAGCAATTTAGGTAGCATAACAATGTCTCAACAATTCTTCAACCTATCATATCAAAATACACTAAGGCACCAAGTATTTATAATACTTTGAACATGAAGAGAAGGTGCCAAAAATTTCCAAAACCAAATTCCATGCCTAAGGTGTGAACATCAGTTCATTATGACATGTCATAGTCATGACCCTTAAATTATGGAATCTTCTAAATCGAACAATTGTCTCCTCAAATTTAGATTCCACTCAAGATGCAAGGCACTTGTACACATGTATATTCCACATGCAATATTGGGTGCCCCATAAATGTAGCCTGACTATCATAATGTGAAATAAAAATTATCATATAGGACTCTTACAACTGTCATATCTTGTCATAGCAAGTTATAATTTTTCATAATCATGATATAGCAACTTGTGATAATTGCCAAAAATTTAGCCCCAAAATAAGACTTCTAACGTGAGACACCTACCTCCACTAAAATAGCTTACAAATCGTAAATGTCACCTTCCATGTAGGATGCCACCTCATCGATAGGTCCCACAAAGTGAAAAATAGTTTGGTAGGTAATAAACATATGAAGTAATTAACCACCTAAATAATAAATTTCAATGCTACGACTCAAAGGTTGAGATACCTTAATCCTAACATAGGTCATGTCAAACTACGTACTCTCTTGAGGGGGCATCCCTATCCCACTTTCTAATATTTTTTATCCAAATGATTGGCACATCCTACCGGTAATTCTATCTCATCAAGTGTGTGTCTAATTATCTTTTTTGAAATGAAGTCACTTCTCTTAGTTTCAAGGTCATATCAAAGAGGGGAGACACATAGGAACTTAAAATTTTCTTCCATTTTTTAAACTAACAAAACTATGCTTCCATTAATCTACATCAGTAATATTGCATCACATCTTTGATAAATAATTAAATAAATAAATTAGGTCATCTTTCCTCCAATAGTTAATTAAATGAATCCTAGTTATTTAATTAATCAAACTAATCCCCTTCACTAATTAATTAAATTTCATTAACTAGTTACCTTTATATTTATCCATCACTAATTAAATAGATAAATGTTTTTCTAATAATTAGGCTAATGCACATTCCTTATATCAAAAAATAAATGAAATCATTTCTAACTCACCACTAGAATCTAAAAACTAACCCTTTGCATCTCCACCATCTATTCAAGTTCAATATTGGCCATCCATTTATGTACTCTCCTCAAGAATCCACATGTGTACATCTGGTTCCTCCATTCAAGTTGAATCTTGACCATCCATTTGTATTCTCCTCAAGACTCCACTTTGTTGCATCTCACTTCCCCATTCAAACTAAAGTAATCCTAAACCAAGGTTGTCATTATCACTCAATTTTCTTGCACCTATAGTATCATGGAAATATTATACAACCCAATGGGTGAACCCACAAAAATGGTTTACAATTCGAATGAGGAAGGAAAACTTCCAAAAACTGCCCCCACTAATTTTTTTTTTTGGGGGGTTCAAACGAACTCAAGGTTCGAGCGAACCCCTTTCAATGTGGGAACCCGCGTTTTCCATTGTGGAAGGAGGGTTCGCTCGAACCCTGGCTCAAGCGAACTAGGGTTCGAGCAAACCCCTAGGGGTTCGATTGAACCCTTTAGGTTCGCTCGAACCCTCCTTTTCCCACATTCCCACCCTCAGACACAAAAAATCTCCAAATTTTTTCCCTTCGAAGCTCGGGTTGAGGATGAAAATGGAGGAGACTTCACAGACCCAATTGGAAGATGGTAGTCCTTAGAATGAGCTATCCAAAAAATATAATTTTAATATGTTTTTATTTTATTATGTATGTGTTTTTTTAGTTTTATTAAACAGGGTTTTCACCGAAAATCAAGCTCTCTATTCTGCACATGTGGAAAAATAGCAGATTATCAAAATAAAAGTTTGAAAAATATGTTTAGGCTGAGTTTTGATGTCTTTGATCCATTTAAAAAAATAAAATTGAATTTCGATACATAAATAAAAATTTATGTTGTATATAGTCTGCCTATATTTGAATTGTAATTGGTTTGACTTTGAAACTTGATTAAGGGAAAAATATTTAATAAAACACTATGAAACCAAATGAAAGTGCTAGATATCATAGTTACAAATCTAAATTCAAAAAAATTATAATTTTATCCTTCATACAAAAAAAATTATGTTGTATACGGTGAGCGTCACTCCTTAAAAATGTTGATTTAAAAAAAAGGCTAGTTTTCGAAGGAGATGGAAACAAAAGTGCAATCTTATTCCAAAATTTTTGAAAAAAATATATTTAGAATCTATAGACAAAAAATCACAAATCACTAGTTTGCATCATCTTCAAATTCCTAGATGCCTGAAAGTGAAGATTTAGTTAAAAAAAATTAGTTCAGTGTCCGGTTTGCCCAAAACTTGTAAACCAGTATTGTGGGATCACCCCAATGCTTGCTCTAAAATATCACTCTACCTCCCTAAACCCTTGCAATATTTTTAATACCATTGATCATATCTCTCATGCTACTAACATGGGAAAATCCTCCTACACCAAACCTAAATCTTTTTAACTTCTCTTATTCCATCTTTCTTTCCATAATATGATCACTTATGCTATTGCTAATCCTTGTGTTTCTATTATATCCATTTTCCTGCACAAATTCCCAACCTTCAAGGTGATTGTGAAGGCCTAATCCCCTTTCCTTGGTGCAAGCATCAATAATTCATGGTGCCTACATAGGTTTAGAACAAGCATCGATATCCCATGGTATCTAAATTGACCTTTACCCCTAAAAAAAGTGCAAGTGTGATGCCTCAATGGTGCCTACACAATGCCTTTTCCATTTCTTGGTGTAAGTTCCACACTAAACAATAACTCATACATTCCTTTTTCCTTACCCTAGAGCATGCACCATTCCTATGTGACACCTATATAATTCTAGTGTAAGCACCACAATGTCATGACACCTATGTAATGTTGGCGTAAGCACCATATTGTCATGATACTTGTGTATTCCCTTCCCTCTTTCCATTCCCAACTTGCTCCTAGCATATGTGTCACAATGTTGTGGTGCATGCACATGCCTAAGTTCCTATTTCCCAGTGACACAAAAACCATGAATTGTAGCTCCTTCACACACAACCCATCTCGCTCCTTTGTAACTGCCATTCTAGCATATCATTTACACAATGCTTGCATAAGTGGACCACCCTTGTGTAGCACTTGCACCTACTCCCCTTTCTCTTTCCCTACATACCTCTTGACAAAAAAATAAAATCCCCCTCCCCCTCACTTGCATGAATACTAAGCATGCTACACAAATGTCCCCCCTCCTAATCTAATCCAAACATCAAAAATAAAAATAAAATAATATCAACATGGTTGGGGAAAAATATGTATATGGTCACTCCTTACATCATAGGTTGTAGATACTCCCATATGTACTCACTCTATTTCTCTACCTAAATCACCTCCATCTCCTCTTTTATCTCTAGATATATGCTTCTCTTAATTGGAAAAATACTCCTTTCTTATTTTATACCTACTTTTCCCAGCAAAGCCTATTTTTTTCTTCCTTTTCTAAAACTTTTTTTTCTTTTTCACCCTCCCAAGCCTTTTTATTCCTTTCAAGAGACCCCTAGGCCTCATTCATCCTATAAAATCTCTTGAGGGGGCATAATCACACTCTTTTATGATCATGGTTCTTCTAAATGGTTGACACAACCTAATGCCAAATTTTTAAATCTCATTAAAAATTAGAATTCAAAAATTAACCCTTTGTATCTGCACTCTCCATTCAAGTTCAATCTTGACCATACATTTAAACTCCCTCAAGCATCCACATATGTACATCCTTTTCCTCCATCCAAGTTCAATCTTGACTATCTATTTGCATTCTCCTCAAGAATCCACTTGCTTGCGTCTCACTTCCCCATTCAAATTAAAGCAATCCTAGCTCTCAATCAACTTGTATCCTTCTCATCCCTCCTCACTTGAAACCAAATCCTAGCCATCCAATCTAAGGCATGATTTTAACCATCTATATCAATAGCTAAAATCTATGCAAACCCTCATTTCAAAGGAATTTTCCATATGTGGAGGTGCTTAAAATATCATGGGTTCATGCTATCAAATTGGAATCTCTCATGAGAAACCTAAATTACATACATCAAGAAGGTTTACTATTGGTTTCATTTTAATCATTGCATTTATTTCTTACCTTCTTTTTTCTATATAAAATTTAATACTAGGTTTAGAGTAGGAGTTGCTTTGCATGCATACTTGTTTCTCTTCTATATTTTGGTGTTTAGACCTTGAACCTGATCCAAAAATCTATTATGCCACATCTCAATTTTGAACTCTCACAAATTTTTATATAGAATTGTTTATCTTGGATTGGATCACATGTGATTCTATCCCCTAGACTAAATTATAGACATGATCACATCTTTCTAATTTCTAATTTAAATTTCATAACTTTCCTTATCAAATCTTCTATATTATGATTGTTAACCATTGTCCGATGCACCTAATTTTTATTTTATTTTATTTTAAGGTTTCTATTAAAGACACCAACCTAGTTTATTCGACCAAATTATATACACATGAATTAATAAAACATGATGAACATTTAATTAGAACAATACATTTTCACCTTTCAATTACTGACACTTCATGTTTTACTTATAAAATACTATGTCTATGTTAGTGTCCAACTCCTCTATTTATGCTTTGTTATGTCAACCTTAGGGCCTAACCATTAACAAGGAAGTCAATTTCTCTCCCCCACTATTATAGTAAATCTCAACTATGGTTCATATATACACTAGACAAATATCTTCTATAGATCTAGTTACAAATTCTAGTTCCTCACTCTTAAGGGCAACATTAGAATAGTAAAAAACTAATTATATTAGAGATGTTTTAATATCTAATTAATTATATTTATTTATGTCATTTTTTAGTACATACGCTCTAGTTTGGACTTAAATTTGGCAATCTATTAGGAAATAATGTTGTTGTGAGTTTTCTTGACCAAAATAATTATCTTTCATATACTAATTTCACTCAATAATTTGTTTAGAATTATATTATTGATTAGATATTTTTTTGAATCTATTTCTCTCTTCATCTTGATATAATCTTACTTTTTTTTTTAGATTGCAGAAATTGGTTGGGTATCCACCCCCCTATAAATTGTAGTGCGTTTGGTAAACTTTTTTCATGTGACCGACACAACACGCCCTTCGATACCTCGGGGACAATGGGGAGACTAGACCTCATGACGTCTTGCCTACAATAAGATGCTTTAGCTAATCGAGCTAAGCCCACCGCCCCTTATAATATGACTTAAAATATTGATGTTAATATTATAAAAATCTTATGTCTATGATATATTAAAATAATAAAAAGTGAATTTCAATAGTTAAGTTAGAGTGTGATAGTGTAGATAATAACATAATGTGACGTGTAATTATGACATTATGAATTTTGCCATCAAGAATCAAACTCCTACTAGAATGTTATTGCTGAATCTTCATATTGGGATCATCGACAATAGTCAAAGAAAGTTTGTGCCCAATTATAGAAAAACAAAAAAGTTTATCGTGCAATGGAAAGTAAATTTACAAGCATTTACAGAAAATGCCAATCGAAGATTCGAATCCCATCAGGGTACGGGAAAACGTAAGGAATGGATTTTACATTTTTATAGAAGGAAAACGTTAAAAGAAAAAGTGCATCGTTTTTATAAGGGTGAGGGGTTTCAACTTTTTCAGATCTTTACATGTTGGAAGGCACTGCAAACCGAAAAATTCGATAAAATCTAGCTTATAAGTACATAAATTGTAGAGACGCTCGTTTATTTTCTGGCCTATTGTAGGAGGAGAACTCAAGTCTAGATTGAGAAGATCCTTCACAATCATAAACCAGTTTGAAAATAAACCCACAAATCTTTCAAAAATCCCTGCGTCACTTCACACTGCTTACTTTTGGATTTCCTTTCCTTTTTAGATAGCAAGCGTGGACAAGTGATGCGACTCAGTTTTGCCTTTTTAGGAAGCCCTATAGAACGTCAACACGTCTGAACACCCCGTGCTCTTCCCTGACTACTTTAATGTAGATTTCTTATCAATCAAACAAGGCTGCCACTATTTAACACAGTGCATTTATCTGACAAAACATTATCAATCTATTATAGAGTTTTATCATTTGCTACATAGGTAGGTAGGTAGGTATATCTGCAGTGAGGAGGAAGAAGAGATCTGTAGATGATAGGTAGAAGGAAAGAGAATCTATAGCTACAAGCTCTCCACTTCATCATTAGCTCAGAGATACGTGTTCAAAGGTGCTGGAATTTTGGTACTTGCTAAGAATATGTCTTATGATCTTTTCTCTGGTCAAAATTTGAAGCTCCCCCTCCTCCAATTGAAAGATCACATTCTCTCTGTCTTTCGATAAACTTCAATGGGGAGTCCTCCTTTCGGGACAGGGAACGGTCCATACTGAATCCCATTCTGTGCACTCACACGATCCCACCTGCACAGCACATAACATGCTCCATTACTTTAGCTTAGCTTTTTCGACGCCATTCAAAACTACCCATCATGCATAAATGTTTATTCACACGTCCTCTCTGACAAGAATGAAATGACAAACTTTATGCCGTCCCCGATTTTGAACATCGGCATCAGACTTTTGCTGTCTTGCAAGGACTGAAATCTTAGGTAGAGAATATTTTTTGGTATAGGACCCTAATCATCTATGAAGCTTAGCCTATGTGTACTTGTAAGTTTTCATCATCATCATGTAGAGCGATCTATGTCAGCATCTGTTTCGTGCTTCCAGGGTCTTGTACGTTCATTTATCTGTCTTTAGAGACATGGAATTCATGAAATATTAATATCACCTGTATTTCGTAGTGAGGTGGTGGATCAAGACGAGCATTTCCAATTTGGCCACCTCGCTGCCGGGGCAGGAGTGCGCTCCATTTCCAAAGGCCAGAAAGGTGTTAGGCTTTGGAGGCATCTGGCAAAAAGAAACAAAATTTAAACAACTGAACTGACCATAAAAATTTAAACAACAAACTTGTATAATCGCGGACATATACTTTTTAGTCTATATATTAGCATGAATTGCTTTTCAATTTGATTGTGTGAGCTATCTAACATTTGTGAATCAAACTCCATGATTTGTCAGCTTGATCAATTATGTCGATAAATTATGGAGTTTGATCGAAAAGATGAATGAAAAATTTACAGATAAAATTTACATGATTGATCATAAAATTTTATTCTAATAATCGAAAAAATTCACACAATCAAATTTAAAAACAATTCATACTAAATTTGTATATTTAGACAAACGAATCTAAAAACAAAACATACTAAATTTGTACTAAATTTGTATATTACACAATCAAATCTAAAACAATTCATACTAAATAAAGCAGACCTCAAATCGAGAAGGGTCGAAGTTGTGAGGATCTGCGAACACGTCCGAGCTGTGGTGGATATTTCTGAAGAGGGGCATCACTTTCCATCCCTTGGGAATTAAAAAACCTGCAGTTATACAACAACAGTAATCAAAATAAAACTACAGCTTTTACGGTTGACAAATTTAATTAAAGCCTGTGATGACCACTTTGATGACGACGCGAGGGTATGCACTATGCAGTGGCTTGCCTTTATACTCTACGTCTTGAACTGCTTCTCTGAAAGTAAATGATATAATTGAAGCAATTCTTAGAGTCTCTTGAATTACCTGAAAATCAGCCGGCCGAAACATTATTAGAAAATAAAATATGAGGAGACTCTAAAACATAATGAAAAAGTCAAATGCTTTCTTGCTTACTCTTGATGTCAAGTGCATTTTCCTTGTATCACCCCAAGTTAATGGCTCCTCTTCGCTGCATTTGGCCTCCCTGATGGCTTCTTGCTCGGCCTGTAAGGCAAATCTCTAGTCAATATTTGCATTTTTTGGGAATACACGGTCTGAAGTACATGCTTAGAAAGTAAAAACTGAATTTTGCATACAGTGACGGCTTGGAGGAGGAGAGGATTGTCTCTCAGATATTTAATTATCCATGTTAAGACACTTGCTGTCGTATCCTGTGCTGCAAAAATCACCCCAATGATGTTATCAGCAATCTGATCGTCTTGAAGTGGCTCAGAGCTATTTTCGTCTGTTGAATCCATGAGAGTGCCAAGTAAATCATTGCATGAAATCTTCTTTGCTCTTCGTTCTGCTATTACTTTGCTAAGAACTTCACCTAAATGTCTTCTGGCCTGAAATCAGACAAGACCAAGATTAGATAGAAAAAAAGATGTTTTTTCTTATTTTATTCATAAAGGAGAACTTGCCAACCTTCATTGCTTTGTTGTAAAGAGTTCCAGGGAAATTAAAGGCCATGGAGTTATATCCACTCTCGACCACGTAGTAGGATCTCTTCAGATCCTCCTTGTCGAAAAGTTGATGTCGACCGAAAATGGAAAGGATTCCCACATTAAAGGAAAACTGCAGAATAGCAATTATTCATGCCAGCTAAGAATAATATAGCTCCGATATAATGCAATCTAAAACTTGCGGAAAGGAACTTCTCCAACTCACCCTTTTCATTTCCTGAAACGTATTGATTGTACTTCCTTCCCATGACTTCAAAGCATCAAGAGCAATAGACTCGATGTGGGGAACAATGTTTCTGATACGCTCGGGAAAGAGTGAACTCTGAACCATTCTCCTCACCTTTGCATGGTACTCACCTTGATGAAAGAACAAAGCCTGCGGACCAATCATGCGTTCCTTGCTAGCAGGAAAGGTTGGCTTGAACAGATGAGCTTGAGTCACCAGAATAAACTTAGCGGCCTCCGCACTGGCAATCATTATGCAAGGGCATCCCAATATATGTGTTTTGAACACATCGCCATACCTGCACTCAATTTCCAAAAAACATCCTGCTTCAACAATAATGTAAATCAAGGTGGTGTAATTTGTAATTTATTACAGTGTGTCAAATAATACGATGTTTTATCAAAATTCAATTATATAGATCTTGAGTCAATTTTATTGATCTTGCATAAGTATGATGAAAGATCCGTCTTATTCTTTTATGAACATGAATAATCTGTCGAACAGTCATTACATCTAAATGATAGTAAGAATAATAAAAATGATAATGCTTACAAGATTACCCTTACTACCCATTTATTGTAGGGGACCATTGGAATTTTAAAGCTCATCTTGATAGTCTAAGTTATGAAGTTCAAATGAAAACATACAACCCACCAAATATTTAAAGTTTGATTTTGTTGTAGCCCACAAAACCAAACTCAATTTATAATGTATGAGAACCGACAGTATAAAATCCAAAGTCTCCGATTTAGTAGTTGCTTGGTACAGAGTTTTATGCGGATCAGCAACAATGAAAGGAATTAAAGTGGGCATTTTAATAAAATTAAGATACAAGCGGCGAAATCTCCGGTAAGGCAACGAACTACCACCAGGAGAAATGAATTTTCTAAATAAAACAAACACGCAAAATCTGGTAGGAGAGCTAAATTTCTGACAAAAAACCATGATTCCCGGAAGGAAAAACAAAATTAAAAGCAACTAGTGACGTTAGTCGGCATTCCCCATGCAAATACAAAGAACATGCAACTGAACAAACCTCTTCTGTTTGGCAGCAAAGAAGAGGTTAGGATTCTGTGAATAGAGCTGCAATGTTTCTCCAATGTACGGCCAGCCCATAGAGCCCGGGGGCAGCCTCTTCCCTCCCCACAAGACATTACAATAACAATAATAATGACGCCAAACCTTGATTACAACAAATGCTACTCCCACAACAACCAGACCCACCAACAACAACATCATGATGATGAGGACAAGGGGACAATATCCTCCGAGGCTCTCTACTCTGTAGTAAGAACTTAGTGTGAGTAAGGCTTATTATATAACTAGACCAGAATAAGATACCCCCTACGCTGGCTAGCACGATTTAAACGGTATTGAAATACAGCACGCAACCATTAGCATGGGCACCTGAAGAATTCGTCACAGGGCCCCAGGAGAATCCAAACTCAGCAGGTATATGAGTGTTGTCATAGCATCTAAGCCTGGAGCACTCTATATAGATGTTGCCCATGCACAGCTCACACTAAGCATATAATTAGATAGTCAAGATTCCAACTAAAGAGGACGTTAAAGGCTCCGTGGGAACGATAATCCTCGCTAAGCATGGAATGTGCAGGCCAATAAAAGATTTATGTTAGAGGCTCTCTGGAGCAGATGTAGGTGTACAAGAACCAGATTACTGCCACGCGTGCATTCACCATATCAAAGATATAGATTCTTTCTATAATTTTTTAGTAGATCTCGAGCAAACAGTCGGCGTGGCGCCCACTTAATGTCTTTAAAGAATTTTCCATTTGTGGATTATGCACAGGATGTGGGGAGAGTTTTATAATTGCAAGTTACTTACAGTTGCCATTGAAAGCATTTGAAGGGGAATTGAAAACGTTTACTGTGATGGGTTGTATAGGGCCACGTTTACACAGGATCTTCTTTAACGATCTGTTGCTGGTTTGACATTTATGTCCCACATTCTTTGTGTGCAGGTGGCAATCTGTAGTAGATACGTGTTAGAATCCAAGACGCTTGGAACGAGTGCCTTCTCTGAAGCGCATTTACTGGTTCCCTATTCTTTATTAGATACATTTTGATCAATTCAAGAGTGATAAAAGCCACAATTTATGAATGCCACTCAACTCTGTCTCTAGGTTAGTGTGGGAATCTCATTGTGGAGGGGACCACAAAAGTAAAAAGGTTGGGGACGGCAAGGCTTTTTATAATGGTGGATGCTATTATTTTGTTTTGTTTTTCTATATAGAAGTAAGAGTTTATGCTGATATTTTTTCGGTTGAGAGTTAAGGATTGAGCGATATTCATTTCATCAAATTTTTGTAAGGTAAGTTTATGCTGATATTTCTTCAGTTGAGAGTTAAGGATTGAAGAGTGTCCATTCCACCAAACTTTTTCAAGGCAAGATTTCAACCTTATTGTCACATTGCGGATCAAGCTGATGGATCAAGATAAGAGGTTAAACCTCCTTCCTTTAAAATATTAGACTCCATAATCAAGATATAGTCAAGAACATATCATCCCCCTCACCAAGTATACTCAACCATTTGATGATATCTATCATTTACTTTATAAATGATTTATAATAGATACTCCAATTCACAATAAATAAATTTAAATTTATATATATTAACTTAACATACAATAAACCAATTTATATGTACACAAAGCAAAAATTTTAATAACTATTTAATTCTATTCAAATATTATATATTTATGAATTATTTTTGTTAGGCTAAGATTCCTTCTCTTTTTATGTTATACTAATAAATTATGTAAGAGCTTGTCCATCAAAAGTGTCCTCTTTTTTTCAACTAACACAATAAACCAATTTATATATAAACAAACATACAATTTCTTTAACAACCATTTAATTCTATTTAGATATTAAATATTTATGAATTGGTTGTGTTAGGTCAAGATTCCTTCTCTTTTTATGTTGCACTTATAAATTATGTAAGAGCTTGTCCATCAAAAGTGTCCTCTTTTTTTCAATTACAAATTAAAAAATTGTGATTTGTTTTATAAATAAAAAATATCATTTTTCAATTTTGAGAGATGCACTAATTTAAATTTGAAGATCAACCAAAATTTTATGACTATTCTCAAATGTCATTCATATATATATATATATATATATAATTTGATAAATGAAAGAATAAGTCAAAGAATATATAATAAGATTGAAAAGATACCATCTAGATTAGGGGTAGAATAGATGGGTCCTGTCCCATCCCGTATATATATATAACAAAAGATATGAAGGACAAAAAAGAGAGAAAGAGAATAAGAGATAGATAATATAGGAACATATATAAGAACTTTGTATGAAATTGTATGTAAAATGTACAAAAAATATATGCAAGAAAAGAAAGATAGGATGAGTATAGAGGAATATATATTGTACTATTTTGAGTATGATTACCATAATTCTATCTATTTGATGTTACTCTTTTGAATATGATTATATAATGATTACCAAAATTCTATCTAAAGAATTGTAATTTGTTTTATAAATAATAAATATCATTTTTTTATTTTTGAGAGATGCACTAGTTTAAACTTGATGTTCAACCAAAATTTTATGACGATTCTCAAATGCCTTTCAAATATACTTGTTTTTAAAATTTGATAAAATAAATAATAAATCAAAGATATATTATAAGCTAATATTTTTGTTATATTCTATTGTATTTCCATGTAAATAATTATAGTTTTATAGAAACTATGTTTTTAATATACTAAATTGTGTGATATTTTGGATTGATTTATATTAATACAAATTGTTAGGGTAAATAGGATTTACCTACTTAAATTTACTTAGGCATAATAGTTTATTAGTGCATTTAATTATCCCTATGGTATTTCTCTAGATGAGTAGTTTTCTCACCCCTATATATTTCTTGCATTTATAAGACACTATTTTACATTATGTAAATGATCTCATCTTAATAATTTCATCTCTGGTGAAATAGTTTTGTGTTGCTTCTCTCGTCTATGAAAATCTATTTGCAAGTTGTGATCCTGGACTCGATGGTTGACACCAACATGATATCTGAGCCTTCAACCTGTGATTGAGAGTATTCATCAAAATTTGAGATCGTTTATTTGCTAATTTTTTTTTTCCAGCATTTGAAATTTATCGAATTTCAAAGTTGCCTTATTTTCCTGTGTTGATTGTATTTTGATTTGTGATTGATGGAGGCATTTTTTTTGTTGAGGAGAGGTGCGGTTAAAGGATGTGAGAAATTAGCAAGGTTGTGATCAGTGTTTGAAGGCCATCGTGATTTTTTTGGAGGTGCATTTTCTTCGGTGTAGGCCGCGAATCTATTTGGCATTCGTTTTGAGTGGACAAGTCATTTGATTTGTGGAGGAATGATTCAAAATAGGGAGGCATAATTTTCATTTAAAAATCCCAACACTTGGGAGAAAACGCCTATGTTTTGGGAGGTGCAACATTCTTCCTAGGTTGGAAAATATGGTGTGAAGGAGTTTCCCATGCTTTTGTTGCAGCAATATCATTTTTTGTAGCATAATTTTATGTTGTATGGAGGTGGTAGGAGAGTTTGTGGCGTGAAGTTTAGAGGAGGCGCTGAAAGATTATTGCGCCATCCTCAAGAAAATCGACCCTTTTTTGATCCTCTGTGTTTGGGTGTTGCTTCTTAATGTGCAAGGAGGGGTTGACACGTTCCTAATTCCTTGCATATGCATATAATTATTTTTATTATTTTCAGAATCGACACACAAAAGGGCCAGATGAATAAGGTTTAACCCTGCTCGCAGATAACCTCATTTCCCATTGGAGTTGTGTTTTGGTTTTTTTTCATTGGAGGCATTTTTCACTGACGTAATTCTATGTTTTGGACCGGCGTGGCCACATTGATTAGGCATTTAACAACAATTGAAGGTTTTGTTTGAATTCCAAAGCTGCATTTGAGTAGGTGTTTGGAGGTGCACTGAGTTTTTTCAAACTTTCAAATTTATAAAGTTTGTATTGAAATATTGAGTGTTGCCAATGGGCCTTTGGTCTATTGGTGAAGTTGAAAGGTCCTAAATGAGCCCACTAGGGTTCAAGTCTTACTGAGTGAAAAGGCTCTGACACCGAAAAAGGGATGAGACCGAGATTGTGCCCCGGGTGAATTTGGCGGATTGGATACCCCTTAGTTCTTGGCCCTTAGCTGAAGAATTTATGAATGACCTCCATCAAAAAAAAAAATTGAGTGTTTCCTTCTTTTTGTTGGGCGTGAAAAAGTTCACCTTTTTTTTAAAACTTGGTTGCAAAATATTATCCCACATTAGTAAGATATCTACCAAAAATAGTCTTTTTATTGTTCAGTGCTATCTTTATCACATTAGTTGAGACTCATGGTAGTGTGCTCCATGTGGTGGATTGAGTTTAGCAATTATGCAAATTTTTATGCCCCAAAAATCATGGTGCTTGAATGGTTAATTTTTGCATGAAATCAAATTTAATTATTTTTTGGAAGTTTTTATAACTATCTTTGAACATTTTGAAGAATTCAATTATAATGGTTTCTTTGGAGAAAGGGAACTTTAGACAATGGAGTGATTTTATTTCCACTCATCTTAGTGAGTAGAATCTATTGCCATATTTGTATAATAAAGTTCTTTATTGGAAGTTTTTATTACTATCTTTGAATTTTTTGAAGAATTCAATTATAAGGGTTCTTTGGAGAAATGGAACTTTAGGCAATGGAGTAATTTTATTCTAACTCATCTTAGTGAGTAGAATCTATTGCCATATTTGTATAATAAAGTTCCTATTCCAGACACACATAGTAGGTATATGATTTGGAAAGGATATATGGCTCAAGTCTTTAGAGTTATTTATGAGCATATAAATGATGATGAACTTTTGGATTCACTTGTTCATTTTGAGTGCCCTTATGCTCTTTAGACTTACATTCAAGAATCATATGGAGATCGTGATACTCTACCATCTCTTGATGTTCCTCTTTCCAATACCAATGTGCCTCTTTATTCTTCAAAAAAGATAAACTATGCTTGTGATCCTTTGGAGGTTTTTGATACTTTAGATGAGATTGTAGTTGCTTTAGAGGTTCTTGATTCTTTGTCATAGATAGTTAATTCTCCTTCATTAAGTACTTCCATCATTCCTAAGCAACAAGATTATGATTGTCTTCCTGATTGGGATTCATATTTGTTGGACACTGGTTCATTGTTCATGGAATCTCATATTTCAGACTTGGAAGACACACTTGAAGGATTACTTTTCCTATTTGATGATAGTTGTGGTACAACCATTGTCACTCCATCTTTGTCTTTAGAGAATGTTCAAAATCAGTTTTTAGTGGTACCTTGTTTGTCACCTTCTATTGTGATTGGGAATGTTCTTGATTGGTTCATGACATCACCTTCCAAGGTCTTGGTGACACATGAGAAGATTTCAGAGACATTATCATCCTACATTTGGATTTCACTTGCTAATTCCTATCCATAATGAGAAGCATACCTGCAAACACTTGCTAATTCCTATCTAGAATGGGAAGCATACCTGCATTTGTACTTGGTTTTGTTTGTTTCAAAAAGGAGACAAGTTGTTTGTCGACATTGGATTATGTTTTGTCTTTAGACACTTACCATTTTTGTAGGCAATTACACATTGTGGGGGGCTGGGTGGGTGTGTGGGGCTACATAGTCTCTCTCTTTCCCTCTTATGGGGGGCTATTGATTGTATATACATAATGTGTGTAGTCCTTGGGTGTGTTATTGAGTCCTCCATCCATACATCTTGTTTTTCTTTTCTCTTTTTTGGAGAGGGGTTTTTTCTCTTTTTCTCTAGTTGTGAGAGATTTATTTTTCTTGCATTTGCATTGTAAATGGGTACCTAACATGGTTGTGTAGCCGGGACCCATATGGAATCTTTATTTTGCATATAAATCTCCCTAAGTTGCACTTAAGGGGGGGGGGGGGAGTGGGTGTTAGGGTAAATAGGATTTACCTGCTTAAGTTTACTTAGAAAATAGTTTATTAGTACATTTAATTATCTGGGCTGTTTTTTCCCATATCGGGTAGTTTTCTCACCTATCATATATTTCTTGCCTTTATAAGGCACTATTGTACATTATGTAAATTATCTCATCTTAATATTTTCATATATGGTGAAATAGCATTATGTTGCTTCTCTCGTCTATGAAGATCTATTTGCAAGTTGTGATCTTGGGCTTGGTGGTTGACACCAACACAAATTTCATGCGAGTAGTGGTTTATAAACTATTTTTATAAATAAAAATAATCTATTTGGTAGGTAAGTTTAATTATATAAGATTATTTCTAGTTAAGTTGGTTTGAATTAAAGTAATAAGATTGATGTGTTTCAAAAATAGTATATAAACATGTTTATAATAAGTGTTAAAATTAACAAAGAAGATTAGGGTATTTGGTTATAAGATTTAATGAAAATTATCTTGCTATAGATGATGTTATGTGATTTCTCTACATGTCTAAAAATTAGAATTGTATCATCTAAGTTTTAATAGATTGTGAAATTCACTATTCTTTGCTCTTGGCCAATCACATAATTGTAAATCTAATCTTCACACTTATACCATCAAACCTTTCACATGGATTGAAAATTTTCATGTGAGTTGAAATTGTTAAGTGGAATATTCAAGAATGAGTTAACCTCTAACACAGAAACATGATGATGTTGATAAGCATTGTTGAAAATTATTGTGGTAAAAGAGGAAGACCTTATTAGATTCACACATTTTTCCTTTATCAAGCCCCTAAACCAATTTAATGATTTTGACATGTCTACACATACACCATACAAAACATAGACTCCTAATCTATCCTTTTATTTATTTATTTCTCATTTTTACTCACCTTTATGAATGCAAGTTAAAATTCTTTTGACTTGGCTTTATATGGTTGTGAGAAAATATTAATTGCATTTATTTAAAGTTTTGCAAGCTGTAGTAAGTGGAGTATATGAGGTTATTTTAAACTTCTCGTAGTTATTTTTTATCCCATAAATTATGAAAAATATGTTTTTATTCACATGAGGATGATGGTGGGGTCCATGTTTTGAGGAATAGAGTAATTAATTGTATTGCAGGTTGTAAGAAGTGGGAAATGTAATATTATTTGAATTAATAAAATTTATTTTGTATCATTTTGTACCTAAAATGGTAAATATTATATTTTTTATTCATTATGCTTTTAAAAGGAGCAATGGGTCCATTTTGAAAAAGTGTAAATAAAATTCATGGAAATGTCTTCATTTCTCATTTAATTTTAGTTGCTAGTTAAATGGTAATGATGTAGTGGAATCTCATAATATTCCTCATTTAATCTATAGGTGATGTAGATTGGGGTCATAAATTTTAGAGTCTTGAGAGACCCAAACCTAAGAGGATGTGAAAAATGACCATCTATGAGAAAGAGACATAAATGTGTAGTAGATTCAAAATCCAAGTTTTAGAGCCACTCAACCCACTACGTTAAGTGGTGCTTGTTAGATGATCCTATTTTAATTTATTCTAGATAAAGACTCATGTGACATAGTACTAGACTAGGTTTCACTATGTGGTCTACTCTAAATTATGTGTTTGAGTCCTCTAGTAGTGTAGGTTTGATTCCTTTAATTCCCTATATCTTATACAAATCTATTAATGATTTTCTTTTTATCATACTAAGAGGTGTAACAATGGAAATTTCTTAAAAAAAACCAACAGGATCCTTAGCTTGTCTGTGATGGAAGTCATGCACAAAAATGATAAGGTTTTCCAAACATGTTGAGCACATATTACATATGTTAATATGATGGTCAAGTGAGCTAGTGAACTAACATATTAATATAGAATGTAGCTCTTGAATACCCTCAGATAAAATTTATTTTTGTGTGATTCAATAAAGATTTTTATTACTTGATTTCACCTTTCTTCAAATGCCCTAAGAGATATATTTAAATATGTATGAACATAGTCAGTTTAAAATATTTAGTATGTAGATGGAAAAGATAGAAACTAGTTTCCCAAAGGTTCAAATTGTTGGTACAAAAGAAAAAATTGAGTTTTTTAGACTAGGTTGTGCCCAACAAAAGCTAATATTATAATTTTTGATGACACATTGTTTTATCCTATGTAAGAATATTGCATCTTTATGACATAATATTATATTTTTCATATGATTTTCTAGCATATAGAAAATATAACAAATTTTTAGATATTTCATCCCTGGAAAGTGGCAGTGAGACTGCAAATATAGACCAAAATGATATGTATGGTCTATAAGATTCTAAAAGTGATAGAAATAATCTTATCACCTTGACAATAGGAAAAATAAATAAAATCTTGTAAGATACTTGATCTTAAACATGTTAAAAACTATAGCTTTCATGATACATCACCTCTTGCATATTTACATAATATATTACAACTAAATTTATTGCTTCAATGGTTTTTTTATTGTGCTATGTGTAGATAATATATTAAGTGTCAAATAAATAAGTATAATTATTAAGTTTTAAAATGCAAATCCAATATGTAATAAATTATAAACTCCTCTAGGCTGATATACCCCATATTTGATAATAAGGTATGAAAATATATCAACTATATTATATATCTTTTATGAATGATTATCTATATTGACTATCTTATATATGTTTATTTGAGAAATATTTGATACTATGTGTGGATTTCTTATGATTAAATGAGTATTTGAAGATGTGTCTTTATAATTTGGTTCATCACCAATATAGGTCAAATGAATAACTGATAAGTGCATAAAGCCACAATAAAAGTATAAAATGTATATAAAGAAAATACAAGAAAGGTGATCCTTTATTAAACTATAAAATAGATTACACATGCATAAACCATTTATTATAGATGGAATCCAACAACATGAATATGCAAGAAAATAAAAATCCCATAAGCATATAATCTATACAATACATTATGCCCAAACCCCAATGACCAACTCTACTCTTGAGATTGGAATACCGATCCTTCTTCAAAATTCCTAGCCTAATTTCCAACCCCTCGACCATGGAAAATACTTCCGTCTGTTATGAACCATAAAGAATAATTTACGTTTTTAAATGTAACTAAAAACTCAATCTAGCTTTTCCAAATTTCATAATCTATCAAATAACCAATGCTTTAATGAATTAGATTGAGGTCAAGTTTCATTCTAATTTCTAGTCATAATAAATTAGTCATGTACAAGAATTGATTAAATACATGTACAATGGTTGAAATTTGAACTTGTCATTACATCTAAATTAAACTCATTATTGCATGATAGTATTAATCTTGGTGTAAAATGATACATGTATAACTATGATATAATTGTATAAGAAACCAATTTATTTTTGTGACAACCTATGTCGTAATCAAAATTATATACTAGTTTGTGTGACAACATAGAAATATTTTAGGGTTTTAGGTTTTAGGTTTTAGGTTGTAGGGTATATGTTTTAGGGTTTTAAAATTTACATTTTAGGTATTAAGATTTTAGAATGCATTAATGGTTTCAAAATTAAAATACATAATTTATTAACATATTTAAATTCATTAAAAATTTATAGTTTTTTGAAAAGAAAATGTTGTAACCACATACTTAGATTTTTTTTTTGGCTCCAACTATTTAGTCTCTTGCTCACTTTCCTTGACCATCCATACCATCAATCCTTGACCTTTGTTTGAAGCCAAAATGGCATTGAAGGCTAATGTGACATCAATGTGGCACAATGTAGCATTAGGGTATCAATTTTTATATTTTCCATGACAACAACTATTGTTACACTATTTTTTCAAACAATAGCTTATAAGGGCCAAAATGAACATTTTTAAGAAAATCAACTTAACCTTCAAACAAAGGGGCCTTCATTTGAAGAGGAATTTGTTTGACGATACTTACTTGACCCATGAGAATGAAAAAATAGTCCCACTTATTAATAGGTACCTTCAAACAAATGTGATGCATATACCAAATTTGTTTGATGGTACCCTTATTTGAAGAAACAACTTTGAACAAATGCGGTTGGAAATTTTTCTCCCCTTCTCGATCAATTTTTTTGATGTCCCACAAGTGGGACTCACTATTGTGGGTTCACCCCATAAAATAAAATTTTTTCCAAGTGCAAAGATGTCCAGGTAACCAATTAGAATACAAATATGAAAAATAAACCTAGGGTGCACTATAGAAAAAATAAATGGATGGTTATCAATACCTTTCTAGTGCCACAAGAATTATGAAAACAAGTTAAAATGGAAAAGAGATACCAACTTGAAAGCTAAAAATGAGTACCAAATTCAATATGAAATAATTCAAAAATAAAAAATCTAGAAAAGGTATTAGCGCCACTAGAAAGTGCTCAAAACTAGATTTCTAATGAATATTCAAATTAAAAAAATTGATATGACATTCCCATGTTATGACAAAAATAATATCTCATTTAGGGCAAGTGAGCTAGGGTGAGGTGGCCCTCTAATAACTAGCAAGTAGTGGGCTAGTGGTGGGCCAATGGTGTTGTTGGATTGGGTAGTGACCTATAGGAGTAGAAATTGAGTAGAGACATGGTGGTGATTAGAGGTGAAGGTGAAAATTTTGGTGGTACTACTAGGTACTAGTTGGATCACAACCTACAAGAAGGCTTGCCCCCCCTAGAAACTCAAATAAATTACCATAGTTGATGTGATGAAGGGTTATAAAATATTAAAACCTTTTTGAAATAATATTGTTGCCTATGATAGTAGAAAATAATTATATGTTGTGTTAGGTATCAAAACCACTTATCCACTTCCTACAACCAAATCTCACTCACAAGGCCAGGGTTATCATCATGCAAGTGAAATAAGCTCATCAATATCTAAATAATGGAGGATTGTAAGCTATCTCTATGAAAGTGGGTTATATCTCCTATACTTCAAGCTTGGCTTAGACTCGGTAGGGTATTCCTAAGGTATGCCTTAACAAGTATTGGGATCATATATAATGAACAAAAATTAATTAAATGATAGATAAACCCAAAATTCCTACTTGGATCCAAAGGCTACATTGAACTAAGTAAAACTAGCTATCTTTAAACCCCTATATAGCTAATATAAATTTGCAAGCATAACCCACATGGGATAGATTCCTTTGTAGCTCACCGAAGATAAATCCTTGGTTGTATTTAAGGTTAAATGAATGCACAAATTCTACTCCCCCCAAAATAATTATTTGTGTTTGATTTGATGGTGTGTGATATTGATCAAACGATTCAAAACTAGTGCCTATGTATGGGTACAAATTCTTTGATATCAAATAGAAGAACACAATTTTTCCAAACATAAATAAAATATCTATGCATTCATATGCACTAGAATAATTACATCAATGCATAAAACATACTTAACCATCCATAAACACACTACATAAATCACTTAGAACATGCAAATGTCCATTACAAGGTTTGAAATATTTGGAATGTAGTTACATTCACCAGTTTGATATTACAACCATACTAGTAAGTGTGATAAGAGAAACCCTAGTTGAGAAGATTCCCTAAATATCTATAGGTCTTTATGGAGATATTAACATATAATATTCCATATGAAACATTTGTATTTACCTTTGAATAACAAAATTAATCTACTCAAAATGGTCTAAGCTACCAAATTTTATGCCCTAAAAGGCTTTGGCGACCACACTAGTGTCTACAAAAATAAACAATAATCCACCTCTTCTAAAATGACCAAAATCAAACCTATAACAATAGTAGGGTATTAACCCTAATTTATTACACTATATCAATTCAAAACTCATGACACAAGATAAATCCCACCCAGAATGGATGTTATAAATGGAAGGAGGATGATTAGTAGTTAATTCGAGTATTTGGAATTTAAATGAATTTGTAGCTATGGGTAGGTAGAAAAGAAGCACATAATTATTACCTCATCAAGCCGCTTACAAATAAAATATATGCATAATGCTTGCCTTGTAATTTCCTCTATTGGTGATTTGACCTTACTTCTTCCTTTCATCTTTCTTTTTCATTTTTCCTTGTTGGGGGTTCCTAAACTACTAGGAACCATTGGGACAACCAATTTTTTTATTTTGAATTTTGGCAACAAACTTAAAATAAGGGAATACAACACAACCAAGAGAAAATTACGAATGATGAACCCTAAAAATTCTCAAATCAGTTATTGATGAGGGATCACACTTTATTTAAGCATACAAATGAAAAGGACTCAACAAACAATTGACACAAAAAAAATGAGTCCCAACAATGGCTTTGGTTGGGGATGTGTGCCTCTTGTAGGAATAATGAGAATCCAAATCTCTAGATAGACCAAAAATGGTGAATGAAAGAATGGGATTGACTAATGAAGGAAAACAACATATGTACACAATGAAGCTCACAACCAATTATAAATGAAAAGACAAAGACAACTAAAGAATGGTTGTGAAACAAAATTTTAACATACATAACACATGTCAATCTTGAAGAGGATGGATAAATTTAATTGTCTCTATCAAATACCATCCTAGTGAAGTAACTCCCTCAACTCATAGTTATTTCCTTCACACAACTGCAACAAGTGTAGCCTTATACTTATATGCATCAAATTATAAATGTTACTCAAATAGTGAAGGTAAATTGGACCTTCAACATCATCACTGCAAGGTGACCATAAATAATAGGTGCTAGAGTGGTCCATGAAGTTTTTGTTGTTCATCTTGTTAGTTATTTTGATGAGGAGTCTCCCCCTTCCAATCAAAATATCTCATTTCCTATTTTTTATTCTTCTTGGACCACTGTTTGTAGGAATAAATGCAAGGATAAGAAGGTTATGGTTTCGTTTCATTTTCCCTCTAAGGATTTGTTGGGTTCTAGCTCTATAGCTTGAAAAATCTCTCTTTAGTTGTTGGTTGTGCTCTTTCTTTTGTTGGTAGCTCCCTCTTTGCTATTGTTCTATTTTTAGTTCATGTCTTGCTGTTTTGATTGGTTGCTATGTTTGGCCTGTCTATCTTTTCTCTAAATGTATGGGATCAGAGCCCTTCCCTTCTTATCTAATAAAAAACATACTATGAATGCATACAGTAGCGAGGGATTTTTTTGAAACTATATTAGCATCAAAAGGAACAACGTTCATGGGAGGAAGTGAAATTACCTTACACATGAGCATAGAGTTTCTATATCCGTTGACCCTCATATTTTATTTGAGGTCAAAATAAAATACCTCCAATTCACATGGTAAATAAAGATGTTCTTGATCTTACACTTCTTCTATTAGAAAATAACATTTTCTTGTTACAAAGAGGAACCTTCCAAAACTGGTGTTTATTTTAAGGTTTTCTGATTTCTTAGATCACCATTAGGTGCAAGGGAAGAGCATACTCAAACTTACTAAAATTCACCAAGATATCTCACTAGAAATATCTCTACCCTCAATTTTGAGAAGTAATTTGCAAGGTCGCGCTCTGATACTATGTAGGATTTGAAAATTAGTTTTATCCAAGGACCACCTACAAAAACAATTTAAAAATTCCACGAGAGAGTATGCAAGAAATGAGTTTTCTTGATAAATTAAGATCTATCAAATATGATGATGAGGTATATTACAAGAGTGTATAATGATCTTGCTTATATAGAGGTGTGATGAAGTACCAACATTAAATGACCATGTCATTATTAAATGACACGAGTCAACATCAAATGACCTAGGACTCTAATATTTAATAAAAGCTAAAAATCTAAAATCTTATCTAAGAAACTTAAATATTCCTAGGAGCTAAGTGGAATTAATATATGTAAATAGGATCCCACTAAGTAACTAGATAGGAAAAGTATCTATTTGCACCAAGACAAGAGTCACAACTTAGAATTCTATATTAGATGTCCCATTGGGATTTAAATTTAGATATCCACATTAAGAACTCAATTCTTTAACCAATTAATCTCAACCCCTTGAAAATTGTGTTATTAGTCTTATAAAATATGATGTGAAATAATTAGTAATATATTAAAAATTATGTAGTTGATGCCCTTTAATATGTAACTTCTAAATAATTAAAATAGCTTGTTACTACTTCTAGGATCTTTTTAGGAAGTAGAATAGTTTATTGATAATTAAATATGTATTTTTTAACAACTAAAACTTATAAATTTTTAAAAAATATTGCAAGTAGATGAAGATATAACACATAACATTTAAGAGTAAATGTTTTCTCTATCATCCTTGTTTCCTATTGTATATTCTTTCAGAACATAGCAAGGAAATTCTTTTAATACCATGTAAGGATTTATGCCTTCTAGAAATGTGATATTTTTTTATAAGGGATACATGTGACATCATTTAAAATTTATATTTGATTGCACTCAAGTGTATTCATAATTAAGATAGAAGAAAATAGAGGAAAAAAAAAACTTCTTTTTACAAGTTTCAATTACTATCATTAAGAGGGATCTTACATTTGATATAATATTTGGATGGATGAGAAATTCATGCCTCAGATGTTTAAAATATAATATGATAATTAGAATATATATCATGACATGGATTAAAAGAGAAAATTATAACTTGCATAGGGAAAGACCATGTCAAAGGAGGAAGAGGTCACATAGCTAGTACACAAGGGAGTACTATTATGAAAAAATAATTAAGAATTTTGCGTGGAGGTCTCATTAACGCATTTAGTAGTTTAAACTAATTTTGAATTTCATTAAAATTGCATTGGGTGAAAAAATTAAAACATTTCTATGCCCATTTAAGCACACAACCACCATGGATGAGGGGTTATTAGATGTCTCTTGAGAACTTGAGATATATTTTAAGAAGTATTAAATATTGCAACAATTATATTGATATTGAGTGTATGAGTTGGTAGAAGGATCAGAATCGTGTTTCTATTACACAAGTGAAAGATGAAATATTAAAACATGATTCAAGTGTTCCCATAGGCTAAGGCACAAGAAAAATCAAGAGCCTATATTTAAAAATAAAACTTTAGAAAGAGAGAATATGTGGTAGCTAAATTGGATTTGTTAATCAAATGACTCCCACTTATTTAAGAAGCTAAAAAAGAAGTATGTAAAATAGATAAGTATAATCAAGGTAAATAGCTGGTGGTATATCAACTAGAAGTGCCTTCCAAGTAAATAAAACAAGTTGAGAGCTTTATCAACTCCTCAACTTATTAACTATTAAACACTCCAATTATATTTCCTTAAAGCTTAACATTATAAAAAATATAAAGGATTAAATAATTTATATATGAATAAAAAATAAAATAGTAGAAATGAATTATTATTTAACTTTCTTGATAATTAAAACAAAGATAAAAACAAAAGAATGGTCTGGAAGAATAAAAGTTAAGAATTAAGTGAAACTAAATATTTTTCAAAAAATTAAAAGGTCTATATTTGTGTAAATCAAAAGGGAAAAAGTGAGAATGAAAATACAAAAGGTGATTCATAAGAAGTGAAAATAATTTTTTTAATATCAATGTAGGTGAAAATATTAAAGTTAAGTTTTACTCCAATGTGAGAAGTGAGAAAATATAAATTTGAACATTTTAATTTAAAATATGGGTAGGAGACAAATTTTCAAAAATACATTCTCTCCTCACTTCATTTCTCTTTATTTGTATATATTGTTAAATTTTACAATACTCTATACCATACAAGAATTTGTTATGGAGGTAGCCATCCAAAATATAGGAGCTTCAATGAAAGCAAAAGAGAGACCTAATATGAGAAGATAATTATATTTTATCAAATGATACAAACGCACAATATGGGTACATGTGTTATATTGGATTAAGATTATAATGAGAATCCATTGGTTATATATGTCAAGGTGATACACAAGACAACATAAAATTATGACATGTATTTTCATTTTATGACTTGATATTTTTCATGCCTTGTCTAAGTTTTTCACCCTCTACTTCAACATTTATAAACTTTAGGAAAGCTTTATTGTACATGTTTAAATATGGTGATCTTTTGCATTGTGTGAATATGATTTTTGTTTTTCTGGATGTGATCTATTTTGTCCTTCCTTTATTGTGGTTTTCAATAATTACTACCTTTCTCATTTTTGCAACCATAACTATTTTTAGGTTTTGTGGACTAGTATGTTTCATCCTTCAAATTCTTGAGCAAGTGCCGAGGTATTTTTATGATGCATCACCATTTTCAATGAAAATAATTGAGTTGTTTAAAAAAAATTAAATTATTTATCAAGAACAAACCAAATCAATGAACTAAAAAACTATAGAAATGTTGGAAGCTTGTTATTTTTTTTAATGAATAATATAATTTTATGTTTTGTTGTTTATTGTCATTTGTAAGGGTCTTCATTTTTATATTTACAATAATTTTTCATCTTATTTTAGTGTTAGTTCAACAACCCTTTTCAATATTTTGGATTGACAATATCATTTTGTGTTAATATAATAAATAAATTTCAATATTTAAATCAGGCCCATCATTCATTTTTTTAATTATCATTCATTTTTGAATAGGTAAAAAATATCCTAATACAAAAATAACCCGATTTGATTAAGAAATGGTAAATTAAAATTACAGGCCCTTGATGCTTTATTTCGATACAATTTCTATTTCTTCACGTCATTCAATCACAACAATTATTAAAATATCATATTAGTTCTTTCATATGAAATAACTATGTATTCCACTTCAATTATATCTCTTACTTTTTCTTACAATTTCCATCTTCAATCAAAATTAAGTTTAACTAAAATAAAAGAATCAATTTTTAATTCTTAAAAATCATTTTATATATTAGATTTTTCTATTTATAAGACTTCCCAATATTAATTTTTCTACATAATATAATACTAGACTCATAAAAATCTAATTAACATACTATTTGTTGATGTTTTATAAGTTTAATATGAATATTAAACTAATTAAACATCAACATACTGTATGCAAATTTTTAAAAGGTGTCACCAAAAATATCTCAATACTACTATCATGAACACAACACATATTGTCCTCGTCTTTTGTAGAAATAAATGATTATCTTATTCTAATATTTTATTCAAAATTTAAAATATTCTATCCTCCACACTAAGAATTAATGCTAAAATTATAATAGAAAGAATTAAAATATACAAGAATAATGGCACAACACAATGGGATCGTCCATATAGACTTAATATCCCAAGTACAGATTTGATTTGAAAATGTAACCTAGATTATTTTATGTTGGATTACAACTATTAAAGTACATGATAATTAGTTTTTAATCCTTAATCATTGCATGTGGATTACAACTAGAAAATTAGTTTTTAATCCTAAATTATTGTATGTGGATTACAACTAGAAATTAGATTTCATACTTTTCATTCACGATTTAGTGTTATATTCTGCTTGCTTTTGTTGACTATATTATTCCAAAATGAGAAGCTAAAATCCGTGGTTTGACACGTGTAATCTCACACGAGCTTTTTCATATAAAAAATGTGTATTGACAACAATAATTAAGAAAGCAACTGACATAACATATATGGAAATTTTAGTCACCATTGCACTTGAGTAACAATACCTTTTTATTACTCGAATCATTATTTTTTAATACAAAGTATTAAAAATCTTAAGAAATGATTCTATAAATGGCATTACATTGTTGGGTAATAATAGATAATATTTCAAAGGATGTCATTGTAGTCGCTTTTTGATTTAGATTTGATTAGTTTATGTAAGGTTTGGTTATATAATTGTATTTTAGGAATCTTTATTATAAAATATAATTAAAATTTTAAGAAGATCGTATTATGTGAGAAGATATTTTAGATAGATTATCAAAAAATATATAAAAAATACAAATAAATATATGCTTGATATAGGATGTATTTTGTAGATAATATTTCAAAGGATGTCATTGTAGTCGCCTTTTGTTTTGAATGTTGATTTAGATTTGATAGTTTATGTAACGTTTGAATTTGATGGTTATATAGTTGTATTTAGAAATCTTTATTATATAATATAATTAAAATTTTAAAAAGATAGTATTATGTGAGAGCATATTTTAGATAAATGGTCACAGATTATATAAGAATTATAAATAAATATATGCTTGTTATATGATACACCTTTTTAAAATAAGGCGTCTTAATATTTGAAGGACAACTTTTAATACATAATTGCCACAAAAAAATTTGATAGAAAAAATCCACCATCAAATGTAGGGAATATTTTGCATAACTACTCAAGTCTTTTTTTTTACAAATGGGTATACTTATATATAAATACAAGAAATAAATGGGATTTTGCACTTTGTTTTATGAAGGAAATCTTGATAATAATTATAACAAGTGTCGAAAAAAAACTCGTTGCTTCATTTTATTTCTTTCCAATTAACAAATTTATAATCAAAAGACCCCATTTTCATTTTTATGAAATTGAACATATTATCATAGATTTTCAAACTTATAAAAATTTGTGTTACTCCTTAGATTATAAATTCTTATACAATTTAACTTTTTTTTTTTTGGGTTAGCATTTGATTTATTACTAGTAATTATTGTCATTATATTAATAAGACAATCATTAGTTGTGAAAAATAGTCATTCTTTATATATTACTAAATAATTATTAAAATAAAAAATTATTTATTATAAATGATTACCCAATTAATGATTTGCATATGAAAATATTTTGTCATAAAAGTTTATGATATATAAAATTAAAAAAAAATACATTATCCCATTCCTTACAAAGAATAATTGGTGGGTTATGAAATTTCTACATTAACAAGATAGGAAGGCTTATGAGGTACACCTTCACTATAAAATTTACAAATGAAAAATATTGTTATTAGTGTAAAATACAAAAGTGATATTAAAGATAGATGGTGAAAAGCCTAAAGTGATTGATTTTGTTTTACCATTATAGTTTATTTATTTATGTTTTTTTTAATATTTCTTTATCTTATGATTATTAGTAAATAGATACTTAAAAAGAAAATAGTAATTAAGGTGATGAATTAATTATGAAAATACTTTATGGATAGTGAGGATTCACAAAATACAACACGAGGTGATTTTATTATTGTGTATTTAAAAGTTTTAGTTTTGATCTTATTTTGTCTTTTGCGTTTATTGAGAGACAATCATGCCATTGATTCATGGAATCTTTTTATAGATGAAAATTGAATGTCTTATTATGCTACACCCTTAATCATAGAGTATACACAAGGTTATGAGTAGTCGACTAATGGATACCTTAACGATTACTTAAATTGTATTATTATTATATTGTTATGTAGTTATTTAGGTCAGCCTAAGAATTAAATGGTTAGGGTATGTGCAAGATCATCACAAAAAAATAAGGTCCTTAAGTGGCAATAAAATTCAAAAATCAAAGTTAGGCAACTTGATGTAAAAATTTGAATAAGTTATCTATATTATTTCAAAACTATGTAAGAATCGAATCTATAGAAAATTGAATGTAGTTTCTAAACTACTAGGTTTATTTAAAAAAAAAAAAATCTATTTGATGAAAATTTGAAATTTCAATGCAGTAGTACTTAAATTTAAAGGATAAAATAAGAAGTAGGTGTCTGTCTGACCACCCTAACCACAATAAAATGATAATATTTTAGATATAAGTAGGGGACTCATGTCCCACTGTGATGCATAATTTTTTGTAATTTTTTTCCAAGTAAATAATTAATTATGAATTTTTTATTACAAATTTTTAAAAATACAAAAACTCGTATGTCTAACCACCTTAACTTGGTCAAAACTTCATGAAATTCATTTTTTTTTAATCCTATAGTATGCAAAGCATAAAATGTGACATGTTTCAGATTCAAAAAATGTGACACCGTTTGAAAGCTATAGATGTTTTTCAATCAACCTATCAATTAGGACTTTAGTCGTAATTCAAATAGAAAATGAATAATAATTATTTATTAAATTCAAAGTAAAGAATAATTTATATTGGTGGAAATTTGAGAATCTCCTTTAAAAACCCTTTTCATTTCATTAATTTTGGGTAAAAAAAAGTTGTCAACCACATGGGCCATCATATCACTTAGATATTGCCACTTTTTGGCCCATCATGATCTCGCACATACCCGTTATCTAGGTTTATCTGAGGGATATCCTAGGAACAAGTAGGGTATATATAGGAAATAGCGAGTCTTATTTGATCATCATATTGTAAATTGTGTTCTCATTGAAGATATTTGGAGGTTTTTCCCCTTGAAGTGGCTTGCTATTCTTAGCTTTTATAAAGTAATTTTTAATATATTTCATATTATAGTCTTTTCTTGTGTAAGATGTTTCATTACAAGTGGTATCAAAGCATGATCTTGGAACCATGAAGGCAAGATATTTTCTTAGTTTTAGAGGTCACTTTGGGAAGCACATATCTCTCAAAATTTGACATTTTTTCTAATTTGTAAAGTGTTTTTGAAACACTTATTTAAACACCTAAATCCATATTTTAGAGGAATTGGAGAAGAATTGAGCGATTTATTGCAAAACTAGAGTTTCTACCAAATTTATTTGGAAAGCTCATATCTCAAAACTATGGTGATTTTTTTTTTTTTATAATGTTTTTTTTTGAAACTCAGTGAGGCACCTATAGTCCAAATTATAGAGTAATTGAAGTAGAAATAAGAAATTTATTATAGAATTAAGGTTTCCAATAAATTCATTCTCAAGGCTATAAATCAAATAGTTTTTGGGATATTTTTATGATGAAGTGCAAACTTGGCTTTGGTAAGTCACAATAATTTTTAAAAAATATTTTTATTTTATTTGTGCAATTTATTGAAAATTTATTATTTTTCCATCATGATGGGACCTTCAACAAGAGGAAATAATAATGACATGCCTAAGAAATCTCTAGATAAGGATGATGTATAAATTTAGGATATTAATCCTAATGATTAAATCAACAAGGTTAGGGGTGAAATTTTAGCAATGAAGAAGGAGATGAGTGAAGGAATTTCATCAATGAAGGGGATGATCGAGGGAATTTATTTAGTGAGGATGGATATGCAAAAGGAGATAAATGAATTTTCAATGAAGTTGTAAATTCTTATGCAAGGGATGTCGTATAAGGGATAAGATTTTCTTACTAAGGTGGAAGATAATGCTTTTAGTGGACATGAATTTTTGGGGCTTGATTTAGATCTCAAGAAGGATCAACTCTTTATCATTTCCTAGGAAATTCATACCCAAGTTGGATATGAGATGGTTTGATGGAAAGGATCCATCCAATTGGATTTACCAAATAGAGTAGTCCCTTAATCTTCACCATGTTCCAAGTCAATAAAAGGTGGTGGTGACATCATTATACATGGAACTGGACCAATTTATTTGGTATCAGTTATGTGATGATAAGAGAAAGAAGGGTTGTGTGGTCACATGGTCAAATTTTCAAGAGGAACTTTCTACCCAATATGGAGATAATTTTATGGATAGCTAATTCTGCCAACTCACTAAATTAAAGAATTTTTTTATAATCTGTAGTGTAAAAATTTGTCACCCTTAACAATTTCACATTATGTTTTGTCCCCCTTTATGTATTAGACCTAATTAAACCCCTAATTTTCTAAATTATGCATTCCAAGGCCTATTTTTACTATTTTTTGAAGGATTGCAAGCATTAAATAAATGCAAGTAATTAATTTTTTGATCTTGATACTAAAAGTCCCAGAAGATAGGGCCAGGATCCATATGCCCATGGGCGTATGGGTCCCCTATATTGCTAGGGACCAATTTTTAATATAGTTTGTTGGTGAAATTTAAATATTCAAAATTCACATTTTAAGTGTCAACTTTTGGAATCTATTTTTTTGGTAAATTAGCACAATTACATGTAAATGCCTAATCTTTTCATCATTTGAAATTGAACAAGCTTAAGTAAAGATATATTGGAAACATTATGATCAAGAGCACTAGTAAGCAAGTCAAGAGTAGCATTTTAAATCTTTATTACAACAATTCAAGATTTAACATCATGTCAAATTCTATGTGTATTTATGTTCATGTTTTGTGAAGGCTAACCTTTGTTATAAGTCTCCAAAGCACTCAAACATTCAAGAAAGAAAGATCTAAGACCTTGAAGTGATGTGTATGACTTCAGTCCTTTAGGGAATCCATTGAAGGGTGGTGAGTTGCAACACTTTGGGATTTCATCATTCCTTCCTTTCAATTATCATTTCTATCATTGACATTATCATTGTGGAAGTGGAAACACTTACATGCGGTTTGAATGAGGCAAGCCCCTAAATGGCCCAAAATTTCTTCTCTCTATGAATGTGCAAGTTATAGGTTTGAAGAGGATTGAAGGAAGATTGGAGACAAGTTTTATATTGTTGCATTCAAAGACCTAAAATTTTTCAAGCCACGAAAACTCACCTACAAAATTACCTAATAAAATTTTGGTAACTCTAAAATTAGGAAACAAAAGTTCAAATTCAACATCAAAGGATTGCAAAATCAATTTTAGGACCCCCTATTAGGGACCCATAAGCCCCTAGGAGTCTATGTCCTCCTCTTCATGCCAAATTCAACTTTTATGATAGGTGTACAATCTTCAATACTTCTTAGATTTGCTTGTAATTTATTGTTTCAATCTATGTGCTTCTAGAATATTACATTTATCATATTAGGTCATGTAGCTTAATTAGGTTAATCAATTCCAATAAATCCCAATCCATTCCTAAGGCTCAAAAGAAGGAGATTTATATTTGATTGGCTCACCTTCATGGTTGATAGACAATCTCTATTCACCTTTTTGATCTCACTCTTTAATTAAACTTAGATGAATACACCCACCACACCAATAAATCAAAATCATAGGTTCTATAATTAAGACCTAGGATTAGACATTTTTCCTTTTTTCATAATCAAGGATTATAATAATTAATTTTAAGCCTTCATCTAAGAGTGAAGAATGTTACAAAATAAAATTTAAAGGAATTATTTTTAGGACCTGTTTAAAGAACCAAATAAAATATGAGGTACATTTGTTCCAACCAAAAAAACATTTTCACAAGTGATACATACGGCAAGACAAGTTGAGGATTTTTTTGGTTAATAGGTGATAAGAGATCATAAACATAAGAGAGAAGAGCTCTCCTACATAGCCATTGCCTCAACCTACCAAGTTGAATCCACAAAAAATCTACGAGAAGAGAGAGAAAATGGTTGTGCTTTGATTGTGATATCAAATACAACCAAGGACATAAATATAGTGAAAATAAATTATTCTATATTGAAGGTCCAAGTGAGGAAGAAGATGAGGAATCAATATTAGAGGGTAATAGGGAATGAAATGAGGAATCATGTGATTCTCAACCAATCATTTTTTTCATGAACTCTCAAGTTTTAATGCCCCAAAAACTCTCAAGGTAATGGGTTGCTTATAGAAACATAGAGTAACAATGTCAATTGACTTACATAGTACTCATAATTTCATCAGAGTTGGCTACAAATCTAAACTATTTTATATAGCTCGAGAGTTATAGGTCTTGATTGTAAATGGTGATGAAACATCAAAAATAGGGGGATGATAGTTTCTATCCTTGAAGAGATAGGGATCCTCCTATTTCACTGTCTTGTTTCACTCAAGGAAACCCTAGAGATATCAATCCAATGATGGAATGAAGGAAAGAGATCTGCTAAAGGTTATCCTAGGGTATGAGACTAAAGAGGGGTTCACCACCAAGCTAGGGCTTGGAGAGACAAATGATATGCAAGATCAAATATAAAACCTAATAATATGTAAAGCTTCACTAAATGACCTAGAAATGAATGCAAACCAAAATGTAAAATCGAGAGATTAGATGTGTGCACCTGCAAACCTATAGGAGCTTGAATGAAGACTTGAAATGATGAAAATTCTGAATTTAATGTTTTCTAGGACTCATACGCTAGTTTGGGTGATTTAGTCCTAGATTAGGGTTCTGGGCAAGAAGATAAATTTGGCAATGTTGATCAAGGATCTTTAGAAATATGGAAAATTTCTTGTAGGGTAACTCATACGCCACTTCTAGTGTATCAGTCTCATTCTTCTTTTTCAGAAATTCAAAGTCTAGATCTTCTCTCCAATCTCTTTTCTTCCTTCCCAATCTGATTTCTAGATTCAGACCTATTAGAAGACCTACAAAATAGAATATAGAGTTGATTTTCTTATGGGGGGGTTTTCCTCAGTCAAACCCCTAGTTTGGTAATTAAAACTTGATGGTAAAAATGGATCTTGAATGTAAATGAAAACATAAACCCTAGCCTTAAGTGTATCTCAGATTAGGAAATATGAAATGTAATGCAACCCTATTTTATTGTACTAGAATGAGATGCATGAATGAAACATGAAGATGAATGACTCACTTTGGGAGATCTCTAATCACCCTAATAAGCCACAATGAGACATGGGTAAAAGCATAAAACTATGTCAAACTTTTGGCCAAATAAATAGTTTCTAGTGAAACATTTTTGACAAAAAAATTTCGATCGAGTAGGTTTTGGTCAAAACCACGTGGCGTATATGTGGCACACAGGGTTTTAGCCGAATCTAAAAAAAATATTTTTTCTCTTTGTCGCTTTGAAATTGGATTATTTAATGTGTGAGGTTTCTATAGAAAGGGTTTCAGTCGAAACCATTTATATCGAAACCCTTTCTATCGAAACTGTCTATGTGGCATCCTAGTTGGCAACCAACTCAACTTTTTCATATTTTTTGAAACTTTCAAATTTAACAGAGTATTTATTTAGTTAGAATGATGTTTAAAAAAATAAAGAAAAATACCCTTTTGTAGAGCTCGGAGCGGTGAATCTAAATATGTAATTTTTTAATATTTTGATTAGTTTTAATATATTTTATTTTTAAGATAATGCAAGTAGGTTGTTAAAGTTAAAAAAGAGGCTGATTAGAAATTAAAAAATAAATAGTAATTTACCTATTATTTAAAAAATATATATATATGGTGCACTAGAGGAGAGAGGCCTCTTCAAAAGGGTATAATTTTTTTTTGAAAATGATTAAAAAAATAGATAGTTCACGTCTCATGAAAACTATCAAATTCTAACAAGTTTTCAACTTTAAAATGTTATTATAGGAAAAATATACATCAAAATTTTATTTTATTTTTCCATGCAATAGATATTTAAGTTACCTATTTGGAGAAAAAAAATCAAGGAGAAATGAAGTTTTTTTCAATTTGTTTCTTGACGTTCCGTGAAGTCACTTTTTTCTAAAATTTTCAGCATTCTAAAATTTGTTCTTAAATTGATAAAAAAATAATGAAAACAAATTTTTTTAAAATCTAAAAAATTACAGAAATAAACTTCATCAAAAGTTCTACATTTCATTAGTTTACATCATTTTGAAATTCAAAACATAAAGACCACTTTTATGTGGTCAAAGTTCAGAATTTTTTGTTGTTGTTGGCTGATTCCTTTATAAAGTGTGACACAGGTTTATGCTTTTACCCACATGTACCTTCTTTAGGCTGAAAGTAGACTGATAATGGAAGATGGAATCACTTATGAAACAAGACATTAGGCTTGGCTTGATGGCTATTTGCATCTCCTCAATCTAGAACCCATCATGGTTCACCATAGGCAACCATAATCAACCCTTGACAATGTTAGATCTTGGATGAAAGTAAGCTTGAAGAATTGTAAAAACATTATAATGTTGCTCCAAGGCTTCAACTTTGTTGATTATTTGTTCTTGAATGCTCTTGTGAAGAATTCTTGAATGCTTATGAATTCTTAGATCTTGAATTGCTTTCTCTAGGATGAAAATAATGACTAAGAAGCTTGTTTATATAGGCATTACACTTAATTTACCGTTATTTAGATCTTAGAAGTTGGCATCAACCAAAATTTAAAATTAAAAACTTGAATTTCCCACTCAAAACCTTAAAAGGGGCTAAATGTGACTCATACACCACTTTTGACATATGGGTCCCACCTAGGGAGACTCATATGCCCAAGGTGGTGTATGACTCCCGCCTTAGGTTTTTGGGATGTGTTGTTAAATTTTTTAATGCTTTTGATGATTTTGTCGGGTTTTTAGTTGAAATAAGCCTCGAGATCTGAAATAAAGGGTCTTATGGGCCTACTAATGATGATTTAAAGGGTTATGAATGCAAGGGTACCAAAATAGTCCAAATTAGGAAAGAAATTGCACTATCTCCAAGAAGGGAGTGAAATTTTTGTTGCCACATTTAGCCCCCACTTGAGTACCCATATGACTCTATGTACATATGCAAGATAAAGGAATCTAAACAATACAATTCATTTTGTAAAAGAATACTCATATGGATTCATTCATAATATGGGAGAATGAAGCCCCCACTGTAGCTATCTGTAAAACCATAATGTTAGGAACCACATCTTGCAACACGAATTCCTTGTTCAAAAATCCTCTTATCTAACTTCTCATAGAAATCAAATTCAAGGGTAGGTGTATGCCCCACCTTGATTCTGCTTGCTTTATGGAGGTGGAATCAAGGTAGCAATCTAGCCACATCAAATTAGATAAGTCTTATCATAGGGTATTTCCAATTACTATACCACATAATGATAGACATTTGATGAGGACAAGAGTGGAATCAAAATTCTAACACAACAAATGGCATTGAAAACAAAGGTCTCTATCCCTTGGTATGCTAGTTTGAATGAAAAACACTTTTAACCCTAATATAGTAAAAACTAGGTAATTTTAACATATATAAGAGCAAAAAGTGAAGTAACTTGAACCACTTTTATATTTTACCTTCTTGTAGCTTGAATTTTTTGGAGAGTGAGTGATAATACCAAGCCATCGCAAATACATGCCTCTGAGACTTGAGGTCCTGTGGGAGGAGGTAGCCCAAGGCGAGCTGCAACATCATTGAGTTTATTTTTTTGTGCCTTAGCTTTGTCCTTACACTTTTTTTTTTTATGTTTTTACATATTTCTAGGTTGATTTAGGACCTTGGAAGAAAAGTTTTCAAAGTGTCCCCTTTTGTCGCAAAGTGTCTCACTTTTATAGTGAAGTGTCCCACTTTTGTCGCGTAGTGTCCCAATTTTTCACAAAGTGTCCGAAAAGGGAACTAAAGTGTCTAGGACCCTTAGAAAAGTACATTAGAAAAAATTTAGTACACTTTTTATGATTGTTGATGTGTAGATTTGATATTTAAGAATGCGTATAGGAAATATTTTTACTTTTTTGGTAGATTCCACCCTAGTCATGACAGCATCTCAGTGACATACAATTATATTGCCTACAAGACCTAGTCTCGAATTTATCAGAGGTAGATACTTAGAATTTACAGATGACTGGATTATACTATGTGTACCTCATGCCTCCCATGAGGTACCATGATGCTATGCTGATGGTGCTTGCTAAGAGATGGGATGTTGATAGTTGCACATTTTTCCTACCTACCGACGAAATGACGATCAACTTGGAGGATGTACATTGCATCCTTTGAAAACCTATTCGAGGTGAGACCATGCAATTTTCTAGGGATCATACGTATGTAAATATGTGAGTACATATAGGGTACTGATTGGGAGGAATAGTGTGAGAGGAGATCATAGGGAAACATATTGATCTAGCATGGCTACTCTATGCATGATTGCTAGACTTGAGATAGATTATGATTTTCATCGTGGCCCTAGTACTCATCCTTTATGGGTGAGGAGCACACTTGGACATAGGTATTGTTCATATGGTTAGATAGATGGAGAACCACAAGAATGTATATGACTAGGACCACAACATCCTTGCACATTTACATTATGATCTAGGGTGGTTTGCATACCACGAGGTCAACATCATGGTGCATTGTACACTACAATAGGTTTGGTGCCTAGATCATATCACATGCACTAGGCCGCAAGGGTTTCCATCTATATCAGCCCTAGGATATCCATGTGCATTCAATTATCCACTGAGGAAATTATGGCAGTATGGATATTCACACTTTGGAGAGTTCGATTTGACCGACTAGATTAGGAGGAGGTCCTCTGGAGACCATACCAGTTCATACCATAGTGGCCAAATGATATTCAACAATTGAGGAGGATGTAGAGGGAAAAATTTATTTGGGGGAGACACAATTACGTAGTAAGACCATTCTACTATGATCGTGTGATGTGGCAGTTTGTTTAGATACAAGTATCACTAGTAGCACACCCCTTTTATAGGGGATCAATGTGGAGTGCCCAGAGGCTAGGAGGTACTAGGTGACTGACAGTGGATGATGTTATATATAGTGATTCAGAGGACATAGATATTGACATTTCCCCTATCTCTGACACTGATTACGTCGGTGCTATTGATGCATAGAGGAGTGGTGGGCAGTAGCATGACCAACTCATGTATTCTTGATAGATCAATCTATAGGCTTTGCAGGACCACTTCCAAAGTAGAGGGATGAGGAGGATGATATAGGTGAGGATATAGGGCTTAGGGCATCATATTTATTTGAAGATGAGATAGATGAGGATTATGATGAGGGAGAAGACCCTAATTATGAGGGAGAGGAGGAGGAGAATATGATGAGTGAGAGTAGTGATACGATAGACAAGGGCCCAATTTCCCACGAGTGTGGAGATCCATCTCCTACTCGTGTTACTAGATCACAATAGATATCCATGAAACATGCCAACACATACGAGCATGAAGAGGCTAGCACGTCCTCCATGCCTCATGCACAAGATGAGGTTGTCTTTACATAGCCGACCGAGGATCTAGGTGATGAGATTTTATTTATTATGCTCTTGATTATTTTTTTAATTTATGTCTATATATATCATGATACGTACTGATTATATGTATGATTTCTATCTTGTAGGAGCTATGACAGACCTACATGATCTCTACCAATAGGTTTCTACAAAGATAGTTCCTCCATTAGTCTTCAATTAGGCTACTGGTATAGACTACATGCCCCCACCCATCATGGAGCGGGACCTGGAGCTATTTGAGTTGTATGTCAAATTGACAGAAACATATGAGGGTGCTACGAGGCATGTTGATCAATCCGAGGCTACCTATGAGGATATTCGATTGTCTCAAGGTCTAGAGGATGTCGAGAGGCTCCATGCAGAGGTTGCCAGGCTACAGGAAAAAATAGACTACATAGTGCAAGAGCATCTAGAGGTCGTTGGATGGGAGACCGCAGTTGTTGGACGAGCATAGGGTCTGTAGTATGGTTTGGATGCTCTTATCAGTTCATGATCACGATCACATACTATTGTCTCTTGACGGACTGCATCTAGAATCCTAAATAGATGCGATCACCAAATCTTGAGGGATCTAGTAGCCACATACCACCCTAGAATTGTATATTTGATGACATGTACTCAAAACTTTGATAGATATATGATCATTTGATGTTTGATTATTTATGCTTATGTGTTTTATGTTAAATGACAATGTGATTTATCAAATAATCTTTGTAAGACTTTAGTAAATGTCTGAATGATTTAACATGCTTTATGTGATCTAATTAAACTATGCTAGTTTCTTTTAGATGTGGAATTGTGATTAAGTATGTTATGTTAAATTAAATGCACCTATGGTCTAATTGTAGAACATTAAATGTATATAAGGATATAATCTAACACAACATACACAATTATCTTGAATAGTATGAAACCTAAAGTAAACAATTACAAATTAATTTAAATAATTACTTTAGTATTCAAGACATAGATAACTGTTTGTCAAGAATGAAGCAATGCAAGAGTACATAGAATATCATCTACTAACTTTAACACCACTGCTCTATCATTCACACTATTCAGGAAGATTAGACATAGTATTGGTAGAAATGCACAAAATTTATAGGTTCCTTAAGAGGTGTATCATTTATTTCTATTAATGTGTACACTCTAGACCCATAAATTTCATTGACTTTGTAAGGTCCTAGCCAATTAGGGCTGAATTTTCCTTTTTCAATTGGGGTAGCATTGAAGTTATGTTGATTCTCACATAACATCGAATCATCTTTATTGAATGATCGAGGGATAACATTTTCATTGTAACTACACTGCTTTCTCCTAGAGTAAGACTGGAGGTGCTCAAGAGTGTTAATGCATTGTTCGTCAAGCATGTCAAGCTGATGTAATCATTATTATTTATAAATATTATCATCAATAAGTCCTTGAAGATCAATCCTTAACGTAGGAATCTCTAACTCCAAGGGCATTATTACCTTGGTGCCATAGACGAGGTTATAAGGGGTAGTCCTAGTGGATAATCTAACATTCATGTGATAGGCCCATAACGTATATGTTAGCTGTGTATTCCAATCATTATTATGTTTTCTTATCATTTTCTTTAAGATTTGTTCAAGGGTTTTGTTATTTGATTCAACTTGATCGTTAGATTGCAACTAGTAGGGTGTTGAAAAATGATGTTGAATGTTAAATGTCTCTAAGAACTTGTTCATGACATTATTCTTAAATGGTGTCCCATTGTATGAAACTAACATAGAAGGAAGTCCAAAGTGTGCTTGATAATGTGTTCCAATATAAAATGACATATCACATCGACAATTATTGAATGAAGGGGAATTTCATCTACCCATTTCATGAAATATTTTGTCACAATGATTATGAATGTATGTTTGGTGGAGGAAGGTGGTGATATTTTTCCAATGAGATCCAAACCCCATATCGAAAAGGGCCAAAGAGGAACTTGAGCACAAAGTTCTGAGGTAGGAGCATGGATCAAATTTCTATGTTCTTGGCATTTATGAAATTTCTTAATGTATGCAAAGCAGTCTTGTTCCATATGTCTCCAATAGTATCCTATGCAGATTAATTTTTGGATTAATGTTCTTCCTCCAAAATGACCTCCACAAGCACCCACATGAGCTTGTTCAAGTGCTATAGGGATTTCAGATTGTTGAAGGAATCTAAGTAAGAAACCATTAAAGGAAATTTGATACAACATGTCGGCGAGAATTACATATTTAGATGCAAGTTTTTGAAGGCGAGCTTGAGTGATATTAGTTGTTAACTCATGAAAGGTACTATCTTTTAAATAATTAAATATTGGAGTGTACCATTCACTAGAGTTTTCCATGGTTGCTGATAATACTTCTTCTGTTTTATCTTATATTGATGGTTTCATAACTATATGCACAATAAATGTGAATTCCTTTGAAGGATCTTGAGGAGATATAAGGGAATCCACACTCGCCATTGCATCCACATGTCGATTATCTTTTTTTGGGATGTTTTCAATGGTGTACCAATCGATTTTTTCTAACAAAATCATTGTGAGATCCTTGTATTTTGATAGTTTGTCATGTTTCTCTTGATATGCTCCATTTATTTGTTTAATGAATAATTGTGAATCACTTAATGTCCTGAGCTCCCATAATTAAAGCAGTACATAGCCCAAAAATCAATGCTTCATACTTGACAGTGTTGTTTGTACATAGGAAGTTTAAGCGATTAGACAAGGGAATAGGCTCTCCCATAGGTAGGATTATTATAACTCCCACACCGAAGCTAGTTCTACACTTAGATCCATCAAAATATAAATCCCATGTTGGAAACAGGTGCCTCAAATTTTGGCTTGTACCTCTGAGAAAGACTTGGTGAATTTATTTCTTTTCTAGCCTTTACTGCTTTACCACGTGGAATAGTTCATAAAGGCACAGTTGCGCGGTTTACTGATTTACCATGAGCCTCTATTGTTTTGTCCATGGTTGGGTGGTGTTACCACCATACCATGGGGTTACTCTCCTTCGTGGGCAATAGCATGATGGACTAGATGGTTAGTTTAATGTTTACCTCGGTACCGCAGGGGTTGCTCGATGTTGGTGCGACGGTGTGGTAGACCGTGATAGTTAGCGATAAAAGTTATCGCCACACCACAATGGACCTTAAACCATGGCACAATCACATGGTAAGTTGTGGTGGTCGGTGGAGATAACTACCTCCTTACTGCGAAGGTCTTGCAGTCGGGGTGCAGAAATGTAGTGGGCTCGATGGTCGGCATAGGTAGTTACCGCCATACTGCGAAGGGTTGATTTGAGCTCGGCGGTGGCATGGTGAAGGTGGTGGATGGGTGGTCAAGAGCCTACTACCATACCATGATGGTATCTTTGCTTGGTCATGGTGGTGCGATATGTGTACCGCTAGACTGAGAAGGCATAGTTTGAGTTGGGTGGTAGCGCGATACACTGCACTACTGCGAGGGTCATTTGACTTGTTTGCGGTGGTGTGGTAAGAGGTGCTCAGTGCCTGTTTGACTGATCTAACTCGACAGGAAGCAGTGAATTATAGGAAAGGTGACACATGGTGAGTAATTAATGACTAGTTGGTTGAAGTTCAAAGTGGTGACAACATTAACTACAAAACATGTTTCAGTGGGTGACAGGATCCGATTATGGCAAATAGAATTAAATGCCTAGGTGGACCGATGTGTGATTATTGGGCGACTTGGACAAGAGGAGATTGGTTTTGTCTGTCAGAAGGAAGGTGTATATTTAAGGCACCTTGATTGGATAATGAACATAAGACTTGCAACTATCTAATGTATTGTAGAAGTCACTAAGAGGTGACAGCGAGTCTATTCTCTATGTATGTTGTAATAGCATTGTAACAGAGAGGGAAGTCTAAGAGAGATTTGTTAAATTTGTATGTAAATGTTTTACTGTAATACAAAGTGATTAGTCTTGGTGTGGTGGGTTTTTTTTCAACAGGGTTTTCCCATGTAAATTTGATGTCTTCTCTGTTTGCATGTTTTATGTTTTTGTTACTCTTGTTATCTTGTATGTGTGCATCTTAAGTGTATGAAAGTTTTAAAATTGGTCTTTGCACTTCTCCTTTGTGGTTTTAGCATTAGGAAGGGTTGGTTTTTTGTGCTAATACTATTCTAGTGGGAGTCTTGCAAAGTTAGAATCAAGTTCTATTTGAGATGGTGAGTACATCAAGTAGAGTAGAAATTGAAAAAATCAATGGCGAAAACTTTGAGTTGTGGAAAATCAAAATGGAAGACTTTCTTGTGGATATAGACCTCTGGGTTGCCATGTCTAGAACTATGCCACAAGGTATGAAGCAAGAAGAGTGGGACCTTGCAGATAGAAAAGTGAGAGGTCTGATAAGACTTAGTTTGGATGATTCTGTACTTTTGAATGTCCATGAGGAGAAGACTGCAATTTCATTATGGAAGAAGCATGGTAAAATTTATCAGGGAAAGTATCTGGTGAATAAGTTATTCCTGAGGAAGAAGTTGTACTCCTTGAAGATGGAAAAAGGTGCATCTATTGCAAACCATCTAAACTCATTTAATATGAATTTTTCTCAGTTGGCGTCTGTGGGTGCGAAGATAGAGGAGGAGGATCGTTGCATGCTCCTGTTATGTTCATTACCTTACACTTGGGATCATCTTGTAATGGCTATTGGAAGTACAACCAATACTTTCAAGATAGAAGACATTGTTGCCTCACTATTGTCTGAAGAAATGTGGAGGAAGTCTTCAGAGATGGCCAAAGAGGCCCTTGTTGTTCAAGGTAGATCAAAGGAGAAAGGTAAGAAGAAGGATAAGAAGTCTAAATCAAAATTTGGAGGGAGATCAAAGTCTCCTGGTAAAAATTCCAAGGTGAAATGCTGGAACTGTGGGCAACCTGACCATATCTGAAAGGATTGTAAGGAGAAGAAGAAGAATAATAATAACTCTTCAGACAATGACTCTTCTCAAAGTGATGCAGATGACTTAATTGCAGTCTTGGAAAATCAGGCATCATATGATGTCTGTCTAGTTGACTTAGGTGCATCTTTCCACATGACTTCTCATAGAGAGTGGTTCACTAAGTATGAAAATTATTATGGTGGAAGGGTGTACCTGGCGAGTGATTCAACATTGAATATTGTTGTCTGTAGGAGAACCAAAATACAATTCCCTAATGGAAGAATCAAAGGGATTGGTGATGTACTACGCATACCAAGTTTGGTTCATAACTTACTTTCTATCAATAAGCTTAATGATGCTAGTGAGGAAGTTTCTTTCTTGAGTGAAGAATGTAAGATGGCTAGAGGCACAATGGTGCTGGCTAAGGGTGTACGTACTGGCACTCTATACATGTTGGACGTACATCCTGTTCAATGTAACGTCTCTATAAAGTCAAGCAAAGCTGCTCCTATAGAGAAGGATGATGATCCTCTGGATGCAAATGCCTTGGAGGTAACACTCCTAGTAGAGAAGACCATGCTATGGCATCATAGACTCAATCACATCAGTGAGAAAGGCTTAAAAACCTTGAAAAATAAAAATCTTATAAAAGGGCTTGTTTATTATAACATTGAGTTTGATTTTTTCAAACACTATATTTATGGAAAGCAACACTGTGTTTCATTTTATTTGAGTCCTCATAAATCTTCTCGTGTACTGGATTATTTTCATTATGATGTTTTTGGTCCAGTGAATGTTCCTTCATTATCGAAGTCTAGATATTATTTTCTTTTATTGATGAATATTTGAGAAGGGAACTTGTATACTTCCTTAAAAGTAAACTAGATGTGTTTAGTCATTTTAAAGAGTTTAAAAAGTTGGTAGAGAATCAGACTAGAAAGAAAATTAAATGCTTGAGGACGAATAATGGCAGCAAGTTTTTTTTTGTAGTTTTCGAAAGGTAATGTAAAGACCATGGGATTAAAAGGCATAAAACTACACCTTATACTCCACAATAGAATGGAGTTGCTGAAAGGTTGAACAAAATGTTAATGGAGAGAGTGAGAAGTATGTTGAGTAGTGCTGGTCTAGATTAGAATTTCTAGGCTAAGGCTGTGGCTACAACATATTACGTGGTAAATCATTTACCTTGTTCTACTCTTGTTGACAAAACACCTTTGGAAGCTTAGTCTAGTAAGAAGCCCTCTTTGAGACATATTCGTGTCTTTGGCTGTGAGGCATATGCATATGTGTCAAATGAGAAAAGATCTAAGTTGGAGAACAAGGTTGTTAAATGTATCTTCATCAGCTATGGTGTTGGTGTGAAGGGATACAAGCTTTGGAATCTTGATAATGAGAAGGTTTTGTACAATAAAAGTGTAATATTTTGTGAGTTGAAACCTTCAATAGCTGATTCACAGTTAGAGATAAAAAAAAGGGAAAAGAAGAATGATGTAGTTGATGTACACATCTAAAAATGGTCACGGTCGATCGAACCTGTTAATTAATAAAATATGAGTTATTTAATTAATGTTCTTAAGTCTTCTACATATAAATAAATTTAATTATTTATTTATATTGTTCATTTTTCTAATTCTTCTAATTTAATTAAATAAATTTATTTATTTAATTAATGATATCTTCCTCTTAATTAATTAAATAAATTTTACAATTTATTTACATTAATTATCATAAGTTTAAATTCCAAATTTAAATGATATTCTTCTTTCCACACTTAATTAAATAATTTCGATATTTAATTAAATCATTTTCCAAATTCCTACTTCTCTCACAAAAATTAAATATTCTTAATATTTAATTAAAAGGCTTTTTCCTTTTCTCATAATTAAATATTTACAATATTTAATTAAAGCCTTTTCACATTTCTTTCACACATAATTAAATATTTATTTATTTAATTATGAGAGACACCTTTCAATTTGTCTCTTCATTTTCTCTCTCTCAGAATTCTGCCTTCTTTTCGAATTCTTGATCTCTCACCATTCATTCCAACAGGTTTGAACTCGATCGTCGATCTTGGCCAATCGAATTCCTACCTTCAAAAATCTATAAATACAACCCTTTCATGAGTTGAGAAGGACCTCGAATCTCACATTTTCAAGCGTAGTTATTATAGTTGCATCTTAAGCATTTCAAAGCATTTTAATTCAATAAGCTCAATCATTTGCATGCATATGCATTTTTGATAAATCTCATTCTCTCAAGTGCCATTCTATAAGCTGTTGTTTGCACAATTGAGAGCAAACATCTTGAAGCGAATCCTTGGAGATAGAGGACAATGAAACGAATTTGAAGAAGTTGTGGTTTAGAGTTTGCGTTTACCTTATTTTATTTAGTTTTCTTCAATCTAATGTTTCATTGGTGTATTAGATTAGATTCAATTTAATTTGAAACATTCTAACGTACACATTTTTGGCGCCCACTGTGGGGCCAAGCCCCGCATTTAACTTCTATTTTTGCAGAATTTTTTTGGTAGGTGACGGACAAAAATCGCGGTTTAGCGCATATGAGTCTCGGTTCAGCGCATACAAAGGCTGTTTCAGCGCATACGATGACTGTTCTAGTGCACAGGATGACTGTTCTAGCGCATACGTGACCTCTTTCAGCGCATAGACTCCTTGTTTCGGTGCATCCCTGGAGATCCTTTCGGTGCATTTATAATCTGTTTCGGCACATCCGGTTACTATTCCGACGCATTTACCATATCTTTTAGCGCATACGTATCCTGTTCCAGCGCATACATAACCTGTTTCGGTGCATACAACTTCTGTTTCGACGCATTCGGTTGTAAAAATTTAAATTTTGATTCCGACGCAATCCGCAGACAAAATTTTTCTAGTGTTATTTTTAACAGAATAAACCAATCCTAGGGTAGACACTTAATTTGGAATTAACCAATCCTAGGATAGTCACCAAATGTATTTCCTTTTGGTTAAAATAAACCCCATGTTTTTAGTGAAGCAATATCTTCACTTAGAATAGAAAATTTTTCAATTTGGGATTTAAAATTGAACCATTAATTGCTTGCTGTGATTGTGGGTAATAGGTCTATGCTCTCCCCTTAATTGGGTGATCAAAATACCAGACTTACCTTTTGTTTATGCAATTTAATGCTTCATTACATCCTTTAGAAGGTCTGCCGTAGTGGGAAAAAGTACTCACCCTACAGGAATGACCTAAGTGGGAACACCTAAAGCCAAGGTTTCCAACCCACTATAATCAAAAGCAAGTTGTTGATGAAAATCCAACTTGACAGTAGTTGACAGGATAACCATCCCCAAAGACTTTGTTCTAAAGGTTGGGAGGTCTCTCGAGGGAGTATATCCATTGTCACACTAAACGGAAAGACTTACTAAGAACCTAGTGTAGTAGCCAGCCGTGTCAGTATCCAAACATCATTTTAAACACGGTGCAAGGGGAGGGAAGAATCTGCCCCCAAGACACTCACCATATAGTCGCCATAGATTGTTTGCTCAAGGGATTCAGTATCCACTTCCATCACTTTGAGTACGCACCTGGAAAAGACAAAAACACGGGCACCCTCTAAGGGGTGACAAGGCTGTGTGAGTCGACGCGATTTTAAGATGTGGGCTGTGATTATTTTGATGACCTATTTGATGATTAAGAGTGAGTCTGACTGAATTGCTTATTCTTGTTCAAAAACCCATGGAAATCTCAAAGACATACACTCTTTGTTTAGATTTTAGGGATTAACAAAACAATTGTCTGCTTCTATGCTGTGTTTGTTACATTTAAATCAGATTAAGATCATCCAAAACAACAAAATTTTGTCAAACTGTCAAAACATGTTGGTCTCAGAGCTGTTTTAGTGCATCTGGTCTCTGTCTTAGCGCATTGGGTCTCTATTTTAGTGCATATGGTCTCTGTCTTAGCGCATTCGATCTCTGTTTTAGTGCATATGTGCTTTATTTTAGCGCATCTGTGCTTTGTTTCAGCGCATCTGCGTTCTATTTCAGCGCATCTGTGCTCTGTTTTAGCGCATCTGTGCACTGTTTCAGCGCATCTGTGCTCTGTTTTAGCGCATTCAATTTCTGTTCTAGCGCATTTGTTTTCCCCAGCATAGGTGATTTTTTGGATTTTCAGAAATCAGAGCGTAGTCATCCTTCTTATTTTCACCAACTTGCAATCGCATATACTTCTCATCCAAATCAAATTTTGCAATAGAGAACTCAATCACATTTAGGCATCCATTGAAATTCGTCTTTCTATAAAGCTAAGATCAAAGTTCACAAAGTGCAAAATCACGTTTATTTTTCAATCTTTGTTTTAATTCCCACAAATAGGATTTTCATCCTTTTACTTAGGGAATCACAAACTAAAGATTAAAAATCTTTTAAAGTCATAGAATCTTCATTCTATCTTGACTTTCATCACCATTGCACTATTTCATTCCTTTGATCAAAGTTAGTAGGATTTGAGTAAAGCTTATGCCTGTTACCACGAGATCTCAAAAGCACATAAAAAAAGAGGAAAGTATAGTAAGCAAAATGGGTGATAATAATGAGAGGGAGGAAAACCTCTTTAACATTCCAAATAGGGAAGAAATAACTGAAGAGAGACTTCAAGAAGCAAAACAAGATCCTCAATTCCATACTCTTATGGAAAATATTTTGGAAAGAAACAAGGAAAGGTACTTCCTTTCTTTAGCTATTCAAGGAGCCAAATTACCTGCCAATTTTGACACAGAAGGAATTAAGGAAAATCCTGAAGCTCCTCTTAACGATTTTGGTGCCCTTACTCAACAAATCAGAGAACTACAAGGGAAAATAAAATAAATGCAAGGGGGAACACCAAAGAAGTATGTTTTGGAAGAAATATGTCCCTATCCATTCGATAGAAATCTTCAAATGATACCTTTTCCAAAACATTGTGAAATCCCTAAGTTTGATAGATATAATGGGAAAACTGACCCCATTGTTTATGTAAGGGATTTTCAAAATATGAGTTTAGAATTCGCCCATGAAGACACCTACTTAATGTGGTTGTTTCCACGAAGTCTAGGTGTACAATCCATGGAGTGGCTTTCAAACATCACTCCCCCCATTAGAAATTTTGAAGAGTTGATAAATAAATTCATATCGTAATACTCTTACAACATCCAACATCAGATAACCATGCTTGATCTTTGTAAGATAAAACAAAAAGTAGGGGAATCTTTCACTACATTTTTACAAAGATGGAGAAGAACTTTTGCTAAATATTCTCGTCCTGTTCCTGAAAAGGAAAAGATGGAGATCTTCATCGATAGTCTTAATCAAGAAATGAGTTACAGACTAAACCTTCATTGTCCTCCATCATTTGAAAAATTGATTGAAAACACAATCACTATTGAAGGAGCATTGATCAAACGTGGAGTTCTAAAAGTTGATAAAGAGGGTTCAAATTCGTACAACAACAACAACAACAACAACCATAGTAACAATAATGACAAGTCACGATTTTGGACTCGAAATAAAAATGTTGGAAATGATGGGGTAGTAGGTGCTAACAACGTGAATTCAAAACCCGTCATTCTTAATGTGTCGGGTGCTCAACGTAACAATAATGCTAGACATTCTAACACCCAAGGCAATGTTTCTAATCAAGGAAACACAACTAATACTCGTGGAAATAATTTTGGCAATGATCAAAATACAAGTGCACCCAAACCATCATACTTTTCAAGTCGATGGAGTTTCACTCCCTTGGGCCAATCTTTGGAATCTATTCTCAAAGATTTATTGAATCAAAACACTATTACATTGCCACCACAAAAAGACTATGAACCTCGAGTTAAACCACCATTGTGGAATGACTCACACTTCTGTGATTATCATAGATGCAAAGGTCATAAGACAAACAGTTGCCAAGGGTTAAAGAATATCGTTCAAGATCTGATTGATAATCGTACCATCACAGTTGAGGGACACAATGTCAATAATGATCATCAAGCATTCAAAAACCCACTCCCTAATTATCACAAAGGGGAATCCTCAAAGGATAAGGGCAAGAATGTTAATAACATCCAAGAAATTATTATCAATCATATCTATACTGATGACCCTCAAGTCAATGCTATTTGAATCAAAGGGAAGCCAGAATATCAAGAGGTCAATGTTACTACAAGGGGACAAGCAAAGATCATTGTCAAAGGCGGTTAATCTAAAGCAAACAATTACGCAACAATTCCCCCTCCAAGTCAATACAATTTGGTTGAACAATTACAAAAAACGTCAGCCCAAATCTCTATCTTGGAGCTTTTAAAGTTATCACTTGCACATAAGGACATTCTGGAAAAGGCTCTTGTCGATACAACTGTATCTCATGATCTAGATACCGATAAGTTTCAAGCCATGGTGGGGCACTTGTCCTCCAACACATGTTTATCTTTTTCTGAAAGAGATGATTCATCCATAACCCATCTACATAATTCATCTCTATATTTAGAAGTCATGGTTCACAAAGCCCGCATTAGACGTGTCGTTATAGATGGGGGAGCTAGATTAAATATTTGTACTTTAAAATTGGTCCTAGCTTTGGGATATTCAGCAGATTCTATAGACCCATGGAGGAAAATTATAATCAAAGCCTATGATGATGAAGAAAGAACTTCAAAAGGTCTTATCATGTTACCAATCAGAGTGGGACCTGTTGTGAAGAATACATTTTGTCAGGTTCTCGATCGGGATTTAACCTATAACATACTATTGGGTCATCCATGGATCCATGACATGCAAGCCGTTCCATCTACTTATCACCAATGTTTGAAATTTCCATATGATGGACAAGAAATGACCATACCCGCTGATCACAATAGTAGTCAAACTTGTTCTAACCTAAGAGCAACTCAGGATACATTTGTCCCACATAATAGAGAGGCTTTGGCCGTATCTACATCCAAAAATAAAGAACAAGTGCAGGAAATGATAAACAATTTTGGCAACAAGCTAAAATTGAAAGATAATGGGGTAGGAGAATATTCTTTATCTCTCTCTAATTTACCCTTATCACCAAGATCTCATGGTCAGCCGTCAACATCTACACCACAAGTTGCAATAGTTTTAGCCTCCACTTCAACCCCCATCACCAAATTTAATGGGATGTTTATCAAAGAAACTGAAGGAGAAGATAGTGCTATTCTCGACTGGCTCTATAAAGATGAAGAAGAATCCATACAGCATATCAAGATACCCACACAACAATATGGAAAGGGTTATGCTATCATGCAACAAATGGGTTATGAAGGAAATGGCCCTCTAGGTAAAAGAAAAGAAGGTATTATGGAACCTGTCCAATTAAAAACAATGCACCCAAAAGATAAGACATGGATAGGATATGGTGAGGATACTAATGAAAAAGTAACACAAAGGCCATCTAATGAAGAAATAGCCGAGTCAATTCTACGAATTCAAGAAAACAATTCTGACATTGACTCCAATGAATATGAATGGGACACCATCTTTGATAATAAATTCTAGAGTGACAAAAAGGTGGATGTCATACACAAATTCTCACCTTCATTCTTACAAGGAGAAAGCTCAAGACCTCCATTTGAATGTGTCGTACAAAGTGATCATGACTCTAGTGAGACCAATTCAATTCAAAGCGAGATAGAAAATTTTGAGGAGGATACTATCTTAGACTTCTCCCATAATAATGTTGACAATAACGTCATGACCCTAACGGCCAATAACTTTACTTATCCTAATGATCCATTACCTTTGGTTCATCCCGAACTCATTGATTGGGAACAAATCGCACCCATTGATGTTCCAACTTTTCCAAATGATGAAACCATAATAAACTTTCTTTGCTCATCTTATCCCGAAACAAGTTCCATCGGGGAATCACTGGATCAGAGTTTTCGACAAGAAAGTGCCAAGTTTCTCAGCTATGAAATAAATAACATAAAAGAAAGATCTAATGGTGAAAACCTAACAAAGGTAGTATTAGGTCAACAAAAAATAAAAATGAAAGAAAGATCTAATGGTGAAAACCTAACAAAGGCAAAATTAGATCAAGAAAAGAGAAAAATAAAAAGCGTATCCAATGGTGAAAACCTTTTAAAGGTGCCAGAGGATGGGAAATTTGACACTCTTTCGGAGTACTATCAGGAAATATCTTCCATTTTGATCGAACCAATGGAGGCACTTAATCTAGTTACCACAAAAAAGCCTAAAGTGTTGCAATTAGTTACATCTCTTATAGATGAAGAAGTACCTAAATTCACAGAATTTATCAAAGATAATCAAATCAGTTTTGCATGGTCCTATGCAGATATGCCTGGATTGGATCCATATCTCATCATGCATCATCTATCTATTACACCGGGGGCAAGGCCTATAAAACAGAAACTCAGAAAAATGCATCCACATGTTGCATTGTTGGTTAAAGAGGAACTAAAGAAACTTCTAGACATTGGATTCATCCGATCCATAGATTATGCAGAATGGATTTCAAATATTGTGCCTATTTCAAAGCCAGATGGAAGGATCATAATTTGCATGGATTTTAGGGATTTGAACAAAGCATGTCCTAAAGATGATTTTCCTTTACCAAACATTGATATGATTGTGGATTTAGCTGCTGGACATGCAATGTACTCATTAATGGATGGATTTTCAGGATACAACCAAATAAAGATTGCACCAAAATATCAGGATAAAACCGCATTCACATGTCCTTGGGGTACATATTGTTGGAATGTAATACCATTTGGATTGAAAAATGCAGGGGCTACCTACCAACGAGCAATGACAACAATTTTTCATGACATGATGCATACATTTATGGAGGATTATGTTGATGATCTTCTTTCCAAATCTAACACTAGAGAAGGACACATCGATATCTTGTCTAAAATTTTTAAAAGAATGGAACAATTCAAAGTACGACTTAATCCTAAGAAATGCGTCTTTGGAGTAAAATCTGGAAAGTTATTAGGATACATTGTGTCAGAAAAAGGAATTGAAGTTGATCCAGCTAAAGTACAAGCAATCCTTGATATGCCACCACTGAGGAATATTAGTCAACTATGCTCTTTACAGGGACGGTTACAATCCATTCGCAGATTCAATGCTCAATTGGCAGATAATAGTTTACCATTTACATATCTCTTGCACAAGAATGTCCCATTCAAATGGGAGAACAAATGTAACACAACCTTTGAACAAATAAAGCAATATCTCATGAATCCTCCAGTATTGGCTCCACCAATACAAGGTGCGCCTCTCATATTATATATTGCTGCCACAGTAGTATCTTTAGGAGCATTATTGGCACAGGAAGATTACTCAGGAAAGGAACGAGCCATTTATTACATCAGCCGAACTTTAACAAGTCATGAGCTAAATTACACCTTCATTGAAAAAGCTTGTTTAGCGGTGGTGTTCACTTCTCAAAAATTATGACACTACATGTTGACTCATACAGTAAAGCTTGTGGCTAATATTGACCCACTCAAGTATCTTCTAAGCAAGGCAACCTTAACTGGCAGGTTGGTTAAATGGGTTATGATCTTGAGCAAGTTTGATATTTAGTATGTGGAGTGAAAAGCAATAAAAGGACAAGTAATTGCAGATCAATTAGTATAAGCACCGATGCTGGCAGAACATCCAATTCATGTTGATTTTCCTGATGCCGATATTTTCATAGCAGATATCCAACAATCATGGTCACTTTACTTTGATGGTTCTTATACTCAACATGGTTCAGGAGCAAGAATTCTTTTCATCACACCTCAAGGACATATGATCCCAAAATCTTATCGGATAATGTTCCCTTGTACAAATAACACAGCTGAATATGAGGCATTGATAATAGGCATGAAAATTGCAATAAATTGGAAAATCACAGAACTTCAAGTTTTCGGTGACTCACAACTTGTCATAAATCAAATCAATGATGAATAGCACACTAAAGATGACAAATTGATACCTTACAAAAGAATGGTTGATGATCTCAAGAAATACTTTGTTAATATCTAGTTCGAATAGATTCCACGCATTGATAACAAAGCAGCAGATGCCATGGCTACTATTGCCTCTCTACTCCAATTGTCAGAGAATCAAAAACGGTATGATTTCCTGGTGGAACAATTGTTTTCTCCCACCCATGACAATCCTGAAACACAAATCATTTTCCATCTAACAAGTTTTGAATCTTCCTTATATGGCCAAATCTACACTTACTTGAAAAATACTACTTTACCCTTAGACTTGTCTAGAAATCAAAAATGAAATTTCATTCGTCAATCATCCCGTTATACTCTAATTGTTGACATCCTATATAGGCGTGGTCTGGATGGAACCCTCCTTAGGTGTCTTGAACGCGATGAATCGGAAAAAGCCTTACAAGAGGTCCATGGTGGGATTTGTGGGACACATTCAAGTGGACTAACCTTAGCAAAGAAACTTGTAAGATTAGGATACTACTGGCCAACTATGGAGAAAGAATCTTTCGACTTTGTGAAGAAATGTGCGAAATGTCAGATTCATGGGAATCTCATTCACGCTCTTGCTCAGGAATTACAACCTTTTACCACAACATGGCCTTTCACTCAGTGGGGATTGGACTTGGTTGGAAAAATACATCCATCATCTTCAAATGGACACAAATTTATCATTACAGCCACCGAGTATTTCACTAAGTGGATTGAAGTTGTTCCTTTAATAACTATTAAGGGTAAACAAATTTCTTCATTCATCTTGAATTATATCATTTGTAGATATGGCATCCCTAGCTCCATTATAACAGATAATGGTAGACCCTTTAAAAATCAAGATGTTGATGAATTATGTGAAAAGTTTCACATCCAACATAGGTAGCCCACACCTTATTATCCACAGGGGAATGGTCAAGCTAAAGCTTCAAACAAAATAATTTTGAAAATTCTAAAGAAAACGGTGAATGAAGCAGGTCATGATTGGCATGTTCAATTAAATCCAGCATTATGGGCCTATCGAACAAGCATTCGCACACCGATAGGAGCTACTCCTTATGCTTTGGTCTATGGAGCATAAGCTATTTTTCCACTGGAAGTTGAGATTCCTTCACTTCGAGTATCACTCAAAGGGTTAATGAATGATGAAGACTACATAGTATCAAGATTGCAAGAGTTGAAACTAATTGATGAATGACGTCAAATTGTGGTTAATCACTTAAGGGATATCAACAAATCATGTCCCGCAGCTACAATCATAGAGTGAAACCACAAAGTTTTCAAGTGGGTGATTTGGTCCTTAGAGAAAACCCTCGAAATCAACAAGATCGGGAAAAGAAAGGAAAATTTGAACCTAACTAGTTAGGCCCATTCGTTATCGTTGCAGCCTACGGATTGGGGGCATATCAGTTGTCAACAGTAGAAGGGGACTTGTTTGAAGACTCGATCAACAACATTCATCTAAAAAGGTTCTACACCTGAAAAAATCAAAAACAATATAAAAAGTCCTCAAAAATAAAAACATTGCCTTGATGAAAACCTGGCAAACAAGCGTCTTGGTAAATAGCAAAAAATCATAAAATCAGGAAAAGTGCAATAAAAACAAACAATGAAAACCTAGCAAACAGGCATTGTTTGTAATTTTATTTAGCTCTCTCATCTATTAGGATTCATTTTGCATATGCATCCTTGCATCAGTATCACACACGCCTCACTATCGCATTCACATCATTTTCCTTGAAACGACAAGGATCTCATCATGGCTTGATGATTAGAGGTTTATCCATCGCAACAATTGTGTCTAGCAAGAGTCAGAGTACAAGGTCACTAGGGGGCAGTTCACTTTTCTAGGAAGTAGTTAGTAGCGAGTGTTTAGCATCAGAGTGTTTGAAACAACAGTTTCTGAGCTTACATGATTATCTTGACAGATGATTTAATAACAAATTGGATGATCTTAATTTGAGTAAAATGAATGACAAAACTTAAAAGTAAAAGTTACAAATTATTGTTTTGATATTTGATGACATCATATCTTTGGAGTGGTTCAATGATGTATTGAACTAGAATCACAAGGAAGAAGTATGATTTTTCTTTGATTGTTGTCTATAAATTAATCATTAGTATGATGCAAATTGGTCGCGAGACATGTTCTACAATGGATCATTAATGCCATTTCGAAATTTGCATAAGAAATTGATTAACTTTTGTCTGTTTATGCAAGCAATACTTAGGTCATCTTGGTTCAATTATACCATCGATGCTTGTATTAACTTGCTACATTAAAACATTATGGAAGCAGTACTCGGGTCATCATTGGTGCTAACATACCCTTTGATGCTTGTACTAACTTTCAACATATCAAAAGGCTCAATGATGAGAACTAAACACAGCGAGAAATGGCAACAAGGAGAATGATTCATTATTTCATTTTAGGGTTGCATTAATTCATTTAGGACTGCATAATTTATTGGCATTTTGAGGTTATTTTTTTTAGAGTTTTGAGGGTGGATCACATTCTTAAATATCTTTTTCGATAAATGGTTGAGTAAGATTGGACATTTGTTGCATCTCATCATCATATCATTATCATATTCATTATCATATTATTTTCCATCATTGCATCATAGGCATTCATTACATTATAGGCATGGTTATCATTCATCTTTCATTAACATATACATTTGCATATTTCACACATTCACAAAATAAAAAATTGCATTCATATTTTTCACATCATTACATCATATATCATAAAATCATTACATGAGTGCATTTTCATTATATCTTTACATCACCATCATCATAAATCATAATCATTTACATCTTGCATTCATTGCATACATCATAAAAGAATTTAAAAAAAAAAAAATCATATCATATCATCATTTGCATCATCATCATACACGACATGGCATATAAAAAAATAAAGCATCCATAACATGTGCATAGATCATCCATAACACATGTACATAATCAAATCGCCATTGCATATCATAGATCTTATCAAAACAAATGTCCGGAAATACAAGGATATCAAATGTTTCAAAAAGATATATCATACAATGGCATCAATATGAATAAACTACTCATCACTGAGGGGCATCTGGCCCTGGAGCATGGCTACTGCTATCGCCGGAGGTAGTGGGTCTCGCTGGATCTCTGCTCCTGGAGGCTCTGATCTCTTATCTGGTTGGCTGGCCCACACTCCTGGTCACACTCTAAGAGTGACTGTGTGAGTGAGTCTGACTTCGAGTACCTAACTGAGTGAAGGCTATCCGCCACTCAGGTGGCACTACCTCAAAATAGCACATCCTATAATACTCGGCCTCTCGAGCAGTCTCTAGTCCCTCTGCCACAACCTCTCCAATAGAGGTGCTCTCCACTAATCTTAGTAGCCTCTCAGCTACCCCCTCGGCCTGAACACATCTCTCTCAGAAGCTGTCCATCTCGGCCATAAGATGTGCTATTTGTGGTTCAGGAGGTGGTGGTTGTGCTATTTGTCCTTGTAGCTGACTAATGGTCGCCTGGGCCTGTGCCAACTGACTCCTCAAAGTCTGAACCTCAGTCTGCATAGAATCAAACTGTCCCTATGACAAAGCCCTAATGGTGATCCGCGACGCTGAAGTGCTAGCCTGACCCACTGCTCTAGCTATCTGTGGCCTCGTCCTGAAGGGAATGTCAAAGAATAATCTCTGTCTCCCACCACCTCCATCATTCCCATCACCTGAGTCATCTGACTCCTCATCTGTGTCCTCGGCCTTGGAGCTCTCATCATCTACCTCCATGGCTACTCCGCCGATATCTGCCATCTGCCCTGCCTATACCTGCCCCTGATTCTATGGCTACCCTGCTACTAGATGTCCCTGTGGCTGTTGTAACCCTACCGGGATAACTGGACCTCCCATAAATGGGGTGGGCTCATCTGGACTAGTAAAACACGGAAAGGGATGTGTGTAGAAATATGCAACATAATCATCTATCATCCCTGCATTTGTGACCTTTGGTCGAATAGTCCAATCATCTGGCTGCAGATCCAAGTACTCCTCCCAGGTGGCCTCAATAGTCAAAATTGGCCCCCACTCTGGTACATCTCCTTGGCACCTAGCATAATGTGTCGTCCCCTGGGGCATCATCTGAACCCATCCGCACTGCCTTAGAACCCTCCGACCTAAAAATCTCTCAATAATGAAGGGGGTGTGCCCAATCAAGTATCTGGGCCTCGTAACATATGGTAGCTCTATGTTATCTACCTGCCATGGGTCACAATCCACATACAGTCGCTAGATGACCATGTCTAAATCATCAAGTACCCGTCGCCAGTACTCCAGTTTGCCTAGCCTCGGATGGACAAGGGGCCCTATATATGCATAAGCATAGGGGAATCCGATAGGGTGATCTCTCCTGACGATCGGGCGGGTAATCGCGAAGTGCTCCCACATGAATAACTATAAAAGAGTCACCCTGCAGGAAAGACTCTTCCCATTTGTATACATGACCTGATGAAGGTCATGGTACAGATGGGCAAGCATGCATGATCCCCATGCATATCTAGTACGGTGGAGGAGCATGTCCTCCAAAATCCTACCCCACCCAACTAATAGTCCCTTTGACCTGCGATCAGGACAAAGGCAACCACCAATCATCCCTGCTAAAATTGAAGGCAGTGGGGCATACATCTCCATCATCTCCTTCCAGGGAATCTCATATCCGTAGATATGAGGATCCTGGAAGACCTGTCTCAAAGCATCTGTACCCCTGATCTCTTTGTGATCATAAATCACAAGCTCTCCAACCACAAGAATACCCAAAATCCTATATACATCCTTTGGTGTCACTGTAATCTCTCCTGTCGGTAGGTGGAAGGTGTTATGCTCGCTGTGTCACCACTCTGCTAAGGCAGTCAATAGTGCCCTATTGACCCGATACTGCGGGATACTCAACAGAGCTCTCAAACCACACTGGTCTATCAATCCAAAATCATCATGGGATAGTCGGGGAATCATCTCCCATGTCTGTGGAAATCTCTCTCTGATCTGAAGGAGGCCAAAATCTTCCTTTACAAAATTGTCAAGCAAGCATGCAAACTAAATCAACAAATGGATATCATCACTCAATCAGTACATCAAGCAAGTTTACATCACATCTAGTTTGTTTTTCATATCGCATGGAAACAAATTTAACAGTCATCATGACTTAATTTGACTTTCAAATAGGAAAGAAAATCTATCATCTATTTTATTTTTCATATCGTATGGAAACAAATTTTACAGTCATCGTGACTTAATCTATTTGACTTTCAAATCAGGAAAGCAAATTATCATTTCTATTTTGTTTTTCATATCGCATGGAAGCAAAATTTATCAAATCTATTTGTTCTTCAAACACGAAGACAAAATTATCAAATCTATTCATCGATGATATTCAAATATGTAAAATATGTTGTCTAATCTAGCAGCAATCATCAAGCATGCATCAATTTTTTCTTCAAAAGTGGAAATTCAGCAAAAATCCATGGATGCGCTAAAACAGTCAATCAATGCGCTAAAACCATGGATGCGCTAAAACAGTCTATGGATGTGCAATTTCATGGATGCGCTATTTCATTAATCATATGCGCTATAATAGTTCATGGATGCGCTAAATCTCCTATGCGCTAATCTATCATCTTCGGCAGGCAGGTTACATAGATGCACCATTTTATCTATCCTATGCGCTAAATCACCTATGCATGATTATTTGGCCTCTATGCACGACTGTTCTATCCCTATGCATGACTTTGGATGTGCTAAACTATTAACTGTATGCACTAAAAGACCTATCACATGCGCTAAAACAGATTTTTAAAATTTGAAAAAATATGAAAAAGCATCCAAAAATGCATAAAAATTTCACGAAGAGGTTTGCAGCGACTTACCGGGGGTCCATACACAGGTGGTCTCTGATGACGATGACCTCGCTCGAATCTGTGGTGCTCATATGGGATTGACATCTCTTTTTATCTCTCTCAGAGCTCGAATTTTCTCAAAAGTTACTATTCAAATGAAAGTGACTTCTCACCTTTTTCATCTTTTAAAGGGGTAAAAATAGCATTTATTACTCTGCAAAGTGCTATTTCGAGAGTTAAATTGCCAAATTTTCTCTGAAATCATCTAAAATCTTCCAAATCAATACGATAATCATCCTCATCACATGATTTATCTCTCGGGGGGCATATAGCATCATCAACAATTTTTCAAAGTCAGGGGCAAATTCTTTGAAGCAATGCGTGAAACACATCACTTCAAAGAGGGGCAAAATGTACACATCTAAAAATGGTCACGGTCAATCAAACCTATTAATTAATTAAATATGAGTTATTTAATTAATGTTCTTAAGTCTTCTACATACAAATAAATTTAATTATTTATTTATATTGTTCATTTTTCTAATTCTTCTAATTTAATTAAATAAATTTATTTATTTAATTAATGCTATCTTCCTCTTAATTAATTAAATAAATTTTACAATTTATTTACATTAATTATCATAAGTTTAAATTCCAAATTTAAATGATATTCTTCTTTCCACACTTAATTAAATAATTTCCATATTTAATTAAATCATTTTCCAAATTCCCACTTCTCTCACAAAAATTAAATATTCTTAATATTTAATTAAAAGGCTTTTTCCTTTTCTCATAATTAAATATTTACAATATTTAATTAAATCCTTTTCACATTTCTTTCACACATAATTAAATATTTATTTATTTAATTATAAGAGACACCTTTCAATTTGTCTCTTCATTTTTTGTCTCTCAGAATTCTGCCTTCTTTTCGAATTCTCGATCTCTCACCATTCATTCCAACAGGTTTGAACTCGATCGTCGATCTTGGCCAATTGAATTCCTACTTTCAAAAATCTATAAATACAACCCTTTCATGAGTTGAGAAGGACCTCAAATCTCACATTTTCAAGTGTAGTTATTATAGTCGCATCTTAAGCATTTCATAGCATTTTAATTCAATCAGCTCAATCATTTACATGCATATGCATTTTTGATAAATCTCATTCTCTCAAGTGCTATTCTATAAGCTGTTGTTTGCACAACTGAGAGCAAACATCTTGAAGTGAATCCTTGGAGATAGAGGACAATGAAACAAATTTGAAGAAGCTGCGATTTAGAGTTTGCGTTTACCTTATTTTATTTAGTTTTCTTCAATCTAATGTTTCATTGGTGTATTAGATTAGATTCAATTTAATTTGACACATTCTAACATACACAGTTGAAATTCCTTGGACTCCAAAAAAAAGAGGAACTACATGGTGTACCTAAAATTGAGGAGAGTTCAAGAAACTATGAGAGTTCTGAAGATGAAGAACCACAACCTCAACCAGTAAGAAGATCTACACGTGAAAAATGACAACCTCATAGGTATGGTTTATTTATGTTGGATTTGAAATATGCCTATGCTTTGATTACTAGCACTGATGAGCCTAGGACTGTAAAAGAGGCCATTAACATGTCTGATTAAAATTCCTGGTTGGAAGCCATGAATGAAGAAATAGAATTATTGAAGAAGAATGAAACTTGGGATTTGGTACCTTTGTCTGAAGGACGAAAGCCTATTGGTTGTAAATGGGTATTTAAGAAGAAGACTATTCTAGATGGTAGTGTTGAAAATTATAAAGTGAGGTTGGTTGCAAAGGGGTATTCTCAGGTTGTGGGAATTGATTATGGAGAAATATTTCCCCCTATAGAAAAGGTGACATCTATCAGATTTCTTTTGTCATTGGCAACAACGTATGAATTAGAGATCGAGAATATGGATGTGAAGACAATGTTTCTCCATGGAGAGTTGAAAGAATCAATTTATATGTCCTAGCCTGAGCACTTCGTTGAGAAAGGTAAAGAAAGTCTGGTCTGCAAATTAAAGAATTCTCTGTATGGTTTGAAGAAATTGCCTAGAATGTGGTACCATAAATTTGACACTTTTGTGTTGTCTATGGGATTTGTGAGATCAAAATCTGATCATTGTGTGTACTATAAATCTAAAAATGATCATGTGCTTATTATTACCCTATACGTGGATGATATGTTATTAATAGAAAATAGTAAGACTATGATTTCTAATCTTAAGTCTCATTTGTTGGCAAAGTTCAAAATGAAAGATCTAGGTGCAACAAGGTATATTATGGGGATGAAAATAACTAGGGAAATAATGAGTAGAAAGCTTTGGGTTAGCCAGAGTAAGTATGTTAACACTGTTCTGGAGAGATTCAATATGAATGATTGCAAACAACTAGTTGTTCTAGTTTTGAAGGGAACAAAGCTATCCATTAAAGAATGCCCAAAATCTGCTCATAAGATGGAGGACATGACTAGGGTGCCTTATGCAAGTGTTTTTGTCAGGTTAATGTATGCAATGGTCTTTACAAGGCCAGACATTTCCCAAGTTGTGGGAGTACTTAGCCATTTTATGGAAAATTTGGGAAGGACACATTGGGATGCTGTGAAGAGAGTGTTTAGATATTTAAAGGAAACTTCAGAATTTTCTCTGTGTTACCATGGTAATTTGGTTGCATTAGAGAGGACACTAAACATTCATGGATATGTGGGTTTTGATTGGGTAGGGGACATTGATAGAAGAAGATCCACCAGTGGATACAATTTCATGTCAAATGGTGGTGCGATCGGTTGGATGAGAAAGCGACAGGTTGTAGTCGCTTTGTCCACTACATAGGTAGAATACATGGTACCAACACATGCCTACAAAGAAGTTGTTTGGTTGGGTCGTTTGTGCTCTGATACTGGTTTTAATGCAGAGAAAATTACTATTTGCAGTGACAGTCAGAGTGCCATTTGTTTGCCAAAGAATCCTACTTTCCATGCTAGGAAAAAGCACATCGATGTGCAGTATCACTTTGTTAGAGACATGGTGGAGGATGGGAAGGTTAGTTTAAAAAAGGTTGACACACTGAAGAATGTTGCAAATGCATTGAAAACGCTAGTGAGCACATACAAGTTCAGATGGTGTGTAGATTTGATGGGCATTGGGGCCTATGGCCATCAGTAAATTTGAAGTCTAGATGAAGCTAGTAAGTCTTCGTCAAGTGGGAGCTTGTTGGAAATAGGTGCCTCAACTTCTACCTTGTACCTCTGAGAAAGACAACAAATTTCTTTCTTTTCTAGCCTTTATCGCTTTATCGTGAGGAATAGTTCATAAAGATGTGGTTGTGTAGTTTACCGCTTTACCGCGAGTCTCTGATGTTTGGTCCACAGTTGGGTGGTGTTACTGCCATACCATGGGGTTAATCTCCTTCATTGGTGGTAGCACAGTGGACTGGGCGGTCAATTTAATGTTTACCTCAGTACCGTAGGGGTTGCTCAGGGTTGGCGCGATGGCATAGTAGACTGTGACAGTTAGTGATAATGATTACCACCACACTATGATGGCTGTCCAACCATGGCATAGTGGCAAAATAAGCCATGGAGGTCAGTGAGTATACCTACCTCCTTACTATGGAGGTCTTGCAGTGGAGGTGCGACAACGTGGTGGGCTAGATGATTAGTATAGGTAGTTATCGCCATACCGTGAAGGGTTGATCTGAGCTCGGCGGTGGCGTAGTGAAGGTGGTGGATGGGCGATCAAGAGCCTACTGCCATACCATGATAGTCTCTTTGTTTGGTCATGGTGGTGCAGTATGTGTACTACTAGACCGTAAAGGCTTAGTTTGAGCTGGGTGGTAGCTTAGTACATCGCAATACCATGAGGGTTGTTTGACTTGCCTGTGATAGTGCGTTAAGAGGTGCTCAGTGCCTGTTTGACCGATCTGACTTGACAAGAAGTGGAGAATGAATGGAAAGGTGACACATGGTGAGTTATTAATGACTAGTTGGCCGAATTTTCAAGTGGTGAAAGCATTAACTGCAAAACGTGTTTCAGCGGGTGACAAGATCTGATTATGGCAAATAGAATTAAATGCCTGGGTGGCCTGAAGTGTGATTGTAGGGTGACTTGGACAAGAGGAGATCAGATTCATTTGTCAGAAGGTAGGTGTATATTTAAGGCACCCCAATTGGACAATGAACGTAAGACTTGCAACTATCTAATGTATTGTAGAATTCACTAAGGGGTGATGGGGAGTCTGTTCTCCATGTATGTTGTAATAGCATTGTAATAGAGAGGGAAGTCTGAGAGATATTTGTTAACTTTGCATGTAAATGTTTTACTGTAATACAAAGTGATTGCTCTTGGTGTGGTGGATTTTTTCTCGAAAGGGTTTTCCCATGTAGATTTGTTGTCTTCTTTGTTTGTATGTTTTATTTTTCTATTACACTTGTTATCCTGTATGTGTGCATCTTAAGTGTATGAAATTTTTAAAACTGGTCTTTACACTTCTCCTTTGTGGTTTTAGCGTTAGGAAAGCGTTTCTGCACTATTTCTTTTCCTTTCATCCCATGTATTAAAGTTTCAATTGTCAACACATTATCATCAAGGAATGAATCATTATTAGGTAACACTAAAAGAGAAGGAGCATCAACTAGTTGGTCGGTCAAGGTTTGACCTTTAATTTCTTTGTGCAAAACACACTTAAGGTCAAACTCAATTAACAACATAACCCAAAAAGCAACCATCACATGTATTTCAACATTTAATAGGTAATGTCTCAATTTACTAGTAGCGAATACAAGAGCCAAAAATTGTTTCTTGATCACTGTGTATCATTTCTCATAATCAATAAGAGTTCAACTAATGTAATAAACAAGATGTTCTTTACCATCTTTGTCTTATTGAGCCAAAAATGCTACAAGAGCATGGGATTATGTTGTTGTATAAAGGATAAAAAACTTGTCCTATATAGTAGGTTCTAAGATAATCATTCAAAATCTCAAAATCATGTTTACAATCCTTATTCCAATTAAATTGAACCTCTTTCTTAAGGAAATGTGTGTATGGTAATGTTTGATCTGTTAGGGATGCTACAAAATGATGGATAACTTGAATTCTTCCTTGTAAAGTGCATAATTGAGAAATGTTTCTAGGAGGTGGCATGCTAATATAGCATAAATTTTCTTTGTGTCCACCTCAATGCATTTGTGAGATATGATAAAACCTTATAAAATTCCACTATCTATACCAATGACACTTTTTCAGATTCAATCTCATGTATTTTTGCATTCGCTCAAAGATCTTTGGAAGGATATTCACATTGTCTTGTCAGTTTAAAGATTTGGCTAGAATGTTTTGAATATAATATTCCAAAATATTATGTATTTAATCATGAAATATCAATTTCATAGCTCTTTGATATGTTGCACCTACATTCTTTAATCCAAAAGGCATCATTACCCAACAAAATGTTCCCTAAGCTATAGTAAATGTTGTTTTGTATTAATCTTGAGGATTGATAAATATTTCTCTATCCAGAGAATCCATCCATGAATGAAAAAAAATAATGTCCCGCAGTTGAGTCCACTATCATGTCAATATTAGGAAGGGGAAGTCATCTTTTAACAATTCTTTATTTAAATCATGAAAGTTTGTGCACATCCTAATACGATTATTCGTTTTTGCGATTGCAACAATGTTCGAGATCCAAGGAGAATAACATATAGGATGTATAAAATTGGATTCAAGGATCTTCTCAATCTTGACCCTAACTAGCAAGGCTATCTTAGGATTCATCTTTCGTATCTTTTGTCTAACGGGTTTAGCATTTTTGGTGAGGACTATGTTGTGTATTACAATCTTAGGATCAATTCCCGACATATCTGAATAATTCCAAGCGAAAATTTTGGGAAAGTCATGAAGCAAAGTTGTATGGCCTTCTTGTTCATCATCATCAAGGAACTTTATCATATTTTATTCATTGTTAATATCCATCGATATTTCAATTGTATCTCCTAAAGGAAGTGCTTTTTGTTTCAAAAATTCAGGGTTGTATTCTTCGTTGTTCTTGTCAATCTCATTACTTTCCTCTTCTCTATCTTTTTTCTTGGTACTAATCATAGCACATGTAACCCGTTGAATTTTTTATGAGGAGTAAATGGTTTTTCATAAACTCCTAGCATTTCTTTCAAGGTTTAATCATCTTCAAAGAACTGCAATGATGCTTTGCAAGTTGTGTCAATCAATTCTTGATGCTTCAAGGTGAGTGTTGTTTTAGGATTACACATGATGGTGTTGATGTTTAGTGAGGGTCTTTTTGTTGCTTGCATTATCTTAGAAGGGAAATATCCCAAACCAAATTTTGTCTCTTGTGTGTTAGGCTCTATAGGAACACAAATACCTTGTTCTTTCTTTCCACATCCTTTTCCACTTTAACCAAGTTATTTCATGAATTCATAACCTTTCCCATAAAGTCTCCATTTATTTTGGGTTTTAGTGGTTGTTGGTAATCTATCTCATCAATTTTTTTGTATAGCTTGTGTCTTCTTCTAGAGTAGATGAGGTATATGCTTGTGAGTTTTCTTTTGAATCCTGTATTGACATCATCATTGGTTGCTTTTGTTTTCCAATTTCTTTTGTTATGATTTTGTATTCTCCCACAAATGAAGGTGTCAACTCTAAGGAACCCCAATCATCTTCCAATACATTCAACACCATTTCCATATTTATCTTATTCCATAGGTCATATGTTCGATGTTGGAATTAATGTGTTTAAAGGACTTTTCATTCCTTTTCAACTTGTAAGAAACTTTCAGGCTCGAGGTCTATTTCAATTTGGTATAATTTTTTGTTACATACATACTTCATTATACAATGAAGAGTTGAAGGTACTACGTGCATCTCATGAATCCAATTTCACCCTAAAAGAATATTATATATTGTCAAGCATGACGTGAATAGGAGTTTGCAAAGTAGCCTTTCCAACTGTAATAGGTAAAGTAATTACACCAAGCGGTTGCTTTACTATATTATCAAATCCTTGAATTGACAAGGAATTAAATTGAATTCTTGATTTATCTACACCTAGTTTATCCAAAAGGGTCACACTACACATGTTAAGAGAAAAACCATTGTCAACAAGGGTTATTTTTATCCCCCACCCATCATAGGTGGATATTATCATGAATGCATTATTTCTCTTTCTCATTTCCAAAGGAAGTAGCTCATGTTGATGAAAAGTAATTTCTACATTAACTGTATTCATTCCTTGTATTAGAGCTGCCACATCATTTGCATTTGTACTAGAGGGAACCACTACTTGTTGCAAGGTGGTTTGAAGCATAGTGTGATAATTAGGAGAATTTTGAATTAGGTCCCATAGGGATATCTTTATAGGAGTATTCTTAAGTTGTGCAACAAGATCATACTCCTTCGCACCATGTGAAGGAAAACAAGGAGCATTAGGAAATATGGGATTAGGCAAAGATAAAGGTTCTTTTGTTGGTTGTTTTTGTTGTAGATTTTTTCTAGTGTTATATGTATGAGAAATGGTATTATGACTTAATTTCTGCAAAACATTGTTCTTAGGTGGTTGAAGGGTGAAAATAGGTTTGTTTTGAGTTTGATATTTGTATGAAGGTGGGTAAAGGATAATTTGAGGTTGAATCATGTTAAATTCTCTTGGTTTCGGTTTTTTGTAACAAGCCTTAGTGGATGAACCTTGTGAGATGAAATCATCAAGGGCTTCATCTAAAATGTCAAATTCACCACTACTAAAAGGCTTGAGGGTTAGGTTAACTTGGAAAAAGAGATTTGAAATATTCAAATAACTATGCTTTCTCCAAGTGGTTCATCGATTTTTAGCTGTTTTTGGTTTTTGTTTTCTAATGAATGCCAAATGTAATCTTATCTAATTGAAATATGAACTAATGCTGAAACTGAAAACTAATGACAAGAAACATAAACACAAAAATAGAGAATTCAATGTTGGAAAATGTAATTTAAAATTTGAAACGAGACTAAATCACCCAGAGGGGTGTATGAGTCCCAATCAAGGTTTTTTAGGGGTTTGAATAGTGAATAACAGTCAGCACAAAATACCCATAAATTAGGAAAAATCTCCTGTACTGGGACTAAATCGACGAGAGGGTTGTATGAGTCCTAGTTTATGGTTTTTACAAAGATTTCAAAAAATTCAGAGTGAAAGTTATGCTTTCTGATTTGTATGATGTCTAAACTAAGTACAAATGAATATTTTAGATGATTTTCAATTATGCAAGAGACAAAAATGCAATCTATATGCACTTTCACTAATGCAAGATTTAGAAACCCTATAATACCAATTAACTAATGCAAACCCTAATGCAATGTTAATGCAAGCTAGATCTAGGATGATAATGCACACCAAATTAGAACTAAGATTTTATAAATGTAGGTTCACCAAAATGAAATCTCAAAAATAGGGGGACGATGGTTTCTATCCCTAAAGAGATAGGGCTCCTCCTATTTCACTGTCTTGTTTCACTCAAAGAAACCCTAGAGGTATCAATCTAATGATGGAATGAAGGAAAGAGATCTACTAAAGGTTGTCCTAGGGTATGATTATGGACTAAAGAGTGGTTCACCACCAATCTAGGGCTTGAAAAGACAAATGACATGCAAGATCAAATATGAAAGCTAATGATATGAAAAGCTTCACTAAATGACCTAGAAATGAATGCAAAACACAATGCAAAATTGAGAGATTAGATGTGTGCACTTGGAAACATGTAGGAGATTGAATGAAGACTTGAAATGCTAAAAACGCTAAATTTAATGCCTGTTGGGACTCATATTTCATTCTGGGTGATTTAGTCCCAAATTAGGGTTTATGGGTAGGAACAAAAATATGGAAATGTTGATCAAGGATCTTCAAAAATTTGGAAAATTTTTTGTAGGAGGAATCATATTCCACATGTAGTGTATCAGTCCTATTTTTCTTTTTTATAAATTCAAATTCCATATCTTCTCTCCAATATCTACTCTTCCTTCCCAATCCAATTTTTGTATCCAAGCCTATAAAAAGACCTGCAAAATAGAATATAGAGTTGGTTTTCTTATGGGGGGTTTTCCTCAGTCAAACCCCTAGTTCGGTAATTAAACCTTGATGGAACAATGGATCTTGAATGAAAATGCGAACATAAACCCTAACCTTAAGTGTATATAAGATTAAGAAATATGAAATGCAATGCAACCCTATTCTATTGTGCTAGAATGAGATGCATGAATGAAACATGATAATTAATGAATCACTTTGGGAGATCTCTAATCACCCTAATAAGCTACAATGAGACATGTACCTTACTTAGGCTAAAAGTAGACTGATAATTATGGAATCACTTAGAAAACAAGTCATTAGGATTGGTTTGATGGCTAGTTGCATCTCTCCAACCTAGAATCCATCATGATTCACCATAGGCAACCATAATCAACCCTTGAAAATGCTAGATCTTGGATGCAAGTGAGCTTGAAGACCTATAAAAACATAATAATGTTGCTCCAAGGCTTCAAATTTTTTGATTATTTTTTCTTGAATGATCTTGTGAAGAATTCTTTAATTATTATGAATGCTTAGATCTTGAATTGATTTATCTAGAATGAAAATAATGACTAAGAAAATTTTTTATATAGGCATTACACTAAATTTACCACTATTTAGATCTCAAAAGCTGACATCAACTAAAATTTTGAATTAAAAACTTGAATTTCTCGCTCAAAACCTAAAAAGGGGTTAAATGGGACTCATATACCACTTTTGGTGTGTGGGTCCCACCTAGGGGGACTCTATGCCCGAGGTGGCATATGAGTCCCACCCTAGTTTTTTGGGATGGGTTGTTAGAAATTTTAATTCTTTTGATGATTTTGTCAGGTTTTTAGTTGAAATAAGCCTCAAGATTGGAAATAAAGGTTCTTAGGGGACTATTAATGATTATTTAAAGGGTTATGAATGCAAGGGTACCAAAATAGGTCCAAACTAGGCAAGAAATTGCACTATCTCCAAGAAGGGAGTACAATTTCCATTGCCACATGTGGTACTCTTAGTTTTTTTAGAAAATGTAATAGTATTAAATTATCCATGGGATATTATCATCTTGATTGCCCAAAATTTTCTATCTCCATGAGTGTAGAAGGTATTATTTTGGGAGTACAATGGCTTACTATATTTGGAATAATTGAGATGAACTTCCAAGAACTATTCATGAGATTCTGTAGACATGGAAAATGTACAAGCTCGTCTTGGCACACCTGATCCCGATTACTAACAATTTTTCCTCTTAAATCACATTCTCAACATTTCATCACATTCTATCTTTTAATCTAATGAATCATTATTCATTTAATTAAGTCATTCTCACCTCCTTTGATTAAATTAATCAGTTTAATTTAATTAACCCTACATTGTTGTTTAAATTAAATAAATCATTTTATTTAATTAAAATCTCTAAAGTCCTCCTATTAAATTAAATAAATTAGACCTTATTTGATTTAATCTAACACATTCCTTCTTTATTAAATAAATCACATCATTTATTTAATGAATCATTTCCTCTCAATTTTTGACTTAAATCAATTCATAGATCTAAGTCTAAATTGTCACATCACCTAATTCTTCATTAAATTAATCAAATCCATGATTAACTTAATCTTTTTCACTAAAATCCTCTAGAGAATGCAACTTGCACAATAAATCAATTACTTTGATTTATTAATTCTCCTATTTTCCCTCACAAAGCATCAAAAAGGGAATATTCCTCTTTTGAATTCAAAAAGTTCAAGTGGACTTGGTCCTTCCAACAAGGCATTAAAAACCTCTTACATGTCCTTGAACTTGAGCCAAGTGACATTAACTTCATTCCTTTTCCCTCTTCAACATGTCATTTCTCAAGTTTGAAATGACACCTAATTGCATTTATTGGCACATTGGCCAAAACTTGCACATTCCTCATCCAATCACATTTGGACAAGTGGCACAATGCCATTGGACTATATTTTGTCCCACATTGCTTGCTTGCACTATCTCTTCCAAGATTTGAATCTATAAATTGGAGACTCTTCTCCTCAATCTTCATCCACAACTCATATGCAAAGTTACTCTCTCCACATTGAGAGCTAATTTTGCCAATTTCATCCAATCATCCACCATATTTGAGATTTTGCAACAAGGTTATGCTCAAATCTCTTTGGAGATTTGACCATTTCTCTCATTTAATCAAACATTGCGATTAGGAATTGGGAAAGGGCCAATTACAACATACCATTTGCACCAATTCCCCCATGGAATCAAAATTCTATTTGCTTAATTAGGATTTACATAAGTTTTCATTTCTCATTGTGTTCTTCATTTCCTAATATAAGTTTTAGATAGATGGATTTCATAGGGAATCTCTCATGCTTGTTTCAATGTATTTGATCTAACATACTAATCATGTTTGTTGTTCATGTGCATTTGTAGGTTTAGGGGCTCACATTGAGGCACTGGAGGATGAAGGGTTCAATCTCCCCCCTACTGCTCTACATCAGGAGAAATCAACAGTATTGGCAGAACAGTGCAACCCGGTCAACTTAGGAACAGAATCAGAACCACAAATTACCTTCTATGTAGAATCCCTCCTAGTAGAAGAACAAGAACTATTTGTTAGAGTAAAGTAATTAATTAACTTTACTCTCCTCTTAAGATTTCGCCTTGCACACATATTAGTCATTTAATAATTAATATTAATTATTAAATGCACTCACCTTTAGGATTAGGTTTTCCTTTTAGGTTTTGATCTCCTTTTATAAGGATTGATCTCTTGTATTTCTTTTATGCTCTATTTCATTTTTCTGGAATACATCTTGCATATTGTGAGAGCCAAACCCTTGTCTTGATCTGTCTCTTTCTCTGTGACAAGTCTTTTGCATGCAGGTATTAATCGGGGTCTGTGGATTTGCATTTCTCAAATCCTACATGGTATCAGAGCCAGATCTGCTGCAGCTTGTTCAGTTTTTGAAAGGATTAGATATCTAGGTTTGGTTGCATCAGATCTGTGTTTGTTTTCTAGTTTTTATTTGGAATAGGGGGTTTATTTTTTTGGTGCACTTTGAGCTCAAACGGACCTCACCGTTGAGCTCGCAGCATCCAAAAACCCCTATTTTGATATAAAATTCATCAAATTTGGCTTCACGGTGTTAGATCTACGAGGGTTTGATGTTTTTTTGAGGGTTCCTGATCCAGAGCGTACCTGCAATTTTGGAGCAATTTCAACCCAAACGGACCTCACCATCGCATTCAGAGTGCCCAAAAACCCCTAAATCGACTGTCAAATCGTCGAAATCGGACACAGTGACTCCGGGAGGCAAAATTTTTTCATTTCTGGGTCGTACGGCCTGGTACGGCACGCAATCCGAATTTTTTTTTAAAAATACAGAGTTATGGGCGCCGCCGTCAGTTAACCGCTAGCGGTTAAAAACTAGCGGTTAATGCTAGCGGTTAGCCTGACCACCAGGCTTAACCTTCAAACCTTTTTGGAGCAGTTTTGGTATTTTGGTCATAACTTTTGCATACGAACTCGGTTTTTCGAAAAAAAAATATTTTCGGAAAGCTGGTTCTGAGCCCGTTCTGATGGTGTATGAATTTCTTCAAAAATATTCAGTTTGCATGCAGTTTTTCGCAGTCAAATTCAGATGATATTTTTGCACTCCGAGGGGCATAACTTGCTCAATTTTGCTCCGTTTTTCGAAAACGAATAGGCGTCAGAAAGGTGGTTCTGTGCTCTTTCCAGATCTGCAGTTTATTTCACCAGAAAATTCTTCAGGTACTCAGAGATTTGTCTCATTCCAATTACTGCTTTTTATTGTTTTCTGGCTTTCAGTTTGTACTGGGGATTGGATTTTTGCATTGTGGGGGGGTGTTTTTTTCTTGCTTTCTGTCATCTACATCAGAAAACCAGAATCTATAAACACCAAAACAAAACAAACAAACCCCTTCTGCATCTTCTGTCTAGTTCTGAAAGACCACTAAATAATAATAATAAAAAAAAAACACATTCAGAGCAGTTGAGGCACAGTTCACAGCATGGCCGACAGATCTATTGAGCTTCTCACACCGCATAATTATCACACTTGGAAGGGTCGCATGATGACACTTCTTCAGTCTCGAGGGTTATGGTCCTGTTTGGATGCGGTTCAGCCTCCATTGACTCGCGCCTTTGAGGTTATGCAGCACAGGAACAATATGGATCAGGCTATGGGATTGATTGCTTTGCACATTTCAGACAGTCTCCTGTTTCATCTTGAAGGGTGTCTCACACCTAGGGCCTATTGGACCAAGTTTGAGGGACTTTTTGGCACTATCAACGAGTTTAGAGCATTGCAGATTGAGGCAGAGTTGACTTCACTTGTACCTGATTCTTTTCCCTCCATTGAGGACTTTCTGACGAAATTCAAACAACAAAGATCTCTTCTACAGGGTTGTGGTAAGGTTAAGACTGATACAGAGTGTATTTACCTGATTTTGTCAAAACTTCGTGGGAACTTTCAGATATTCTCATCTACCTTCCATTCCACTATGGATGCCTTGGGTGCACGTTTTACCATGCCTTCTTTTGAGGTGTTTTGTGATCGTTTGACACGAGAGCAGGCTAAGATATCACAGTTGGATGCTCTCACAGGATCACCGCACCAAGCATTGGTAGCACAGTCATATCAGGGGAAGCAGAAGCAGAAGCAGAAACAAAAACCACAGACCACAGAGCATTGGAAGGATTCTAGTTCACAGAAGACTTCTGATTCACCTTCTCCTAAGGGGGAATCATCGAAGAAAGATAGACCTAAGTGTGCTTATTGCACTAAGCTAGGACATGATGAGTCCAAGTGTTATGAGAAGAAGATAGATGGATATGCAAAACAGGTTTCAGATTTGACAGCTCTTCTTGAGAAGAACCATATTCATCACTCTTCTTCATCTACTTCAGGCGGGTCTTCTTCTTCACCATCATTCCAGATAGATGGACAGGCCCCACATAAGGGTCATGCATTATGTGCAACCACCAGTTCACATTCATCTAGATGGCTACTGGATTCAGGTGCTTCACACCATATGGCATCTTCTCAGGACATGTTCTCATCTTTCGAGGCTGCGTCCTCACCACACATATTGATGGGTAATAACACTTATATGAGTGTATGTGGGAAAGGTTCTATCGATATTGATGACGGTACATTCAATGATGTACTATGTGTTCCATCTTTGTCCACTAACCTTCTCTCCATCTATCAGATTGCTCACAGTGGGACAGGGAAGACAGTTGAGTTCACACCTGATTCAGTGCACATCAGAGACATTCAGACTGGCAACATTGTTGCAACAGGGACAGTTGATCATTCTTCCCGATTGTATGCATTCACACACTTTGGTCCACCATCTCCCTCTCTTTCTACAAGAGAGCATGCAGTATCTGAGGAGAAGTTCGGTCACTTGAACTTATGTGTTCTTCCATCTGTTCATGAGACTAGTGTTGAGACTTCTACACCTCTTCCTCCTGTTGAGATCACATTTGTTCAGCAGGATACCTCTTCAGTTGTGACTGACATTGTTGCTCCACTCATCGAGCCATCAAGTGCAATTGTTGAGGCCATATCTGAGGATATTCCTTTCCTCACAGATGATAGATTCAACACACCTGTTATCCCTTCTTCATTGGAGATTACATTTCAGGATCATCTTGAGTTGTTTGATTCACCATTCTATTACTCAAACACTCATTCTCCAGTTCAGTTCTTCAATGAGCATCATCCAGGACTTCCATTTTCACCTCACTTCCAGGGATTTCCTCTTCTTCGACCGTTGGATCTGTTTCTTCCTCCGGGGCGACACATTGGTTTGATCATTGGCACAGGGGTTCTCTCATTCTGGGGGGGCTTTGGAGTCTCCACTCTCTCTCATGGGGGGGTATCTGATTGTATATCTGCATATGTTCTTGAGAGAGTCTCTTGAGACATTTCATTTGTACTTTCTTTTTGCATCTCTTTTTGGAGAGGAGTTTTTTCCCACTGGGTTTTCTCCTTTTCTCCATTTCATAGAGATTTCCTTGTACTTGGGTACCTGATCAGGCCTAGTTGTCCGGGACCCAATTTTACTTTCTTGCACTGTAGTTCTTTTGCTTTCTTGCACTAGTCTGTAGCTGCACTCTTGCTTATCTTAAGGGGGGGTGTTAGAGTAAAGTAATTAATTAACTTTACTCTCCTCTTAAGATTTCGCCTTGCACACATATTAGTCATTTAATAATTAATATTAATTATTAAATGCACTCACCTTTAGGATTAGGTTTTCCTTTTAGGTTTTGATCTCCTTTTATAAGGATTGATCTCTTGTATTTCTTTTATGCTCTATTTCATTTTTCTGGAATACATGTTGCATATTGTGAGAGCCAAACCCTTGTCTTGATCTGTCTCTTTCTCTGTGACAAGTCTTTTGCATGCAGGTATTAATCGGGGTCTGTGGATTTGCATTTCTCAAATCCTACACTATTGACAGCATTCCTAAAGGAGAGAAAGGTAAATTTTTTGTGGACCTATGCAAACATGCTAGGATTGGACCCTGAAGTAGTAGTTCATCATTTGGCCATTTACCCCGGAGCAAAACCAGTGAGAAAAAAGCTAAGGAAGATGCACCCACAAATAGCCTTGCTTGTAAAGATTGAGCTGCAGAAACTTCTGGATGTTGGCTTCATACGCCCGATCGACTATTTAGAATGGGTATCAAATTTCGTACTGGTCTCAAAACTGAAAGGGGGCATCTGCATCTGCACTAATTTCAGAGACCTAAACAAAGCATGTCCCAAGGATGACTTTCCACTACCCAACATTGACATGATAGTGGATATGATGGCCGGACATGAGATGCTCTCCCTAATGGATGGCTTCTCGGGGTACAATCAGATAATGATCACAAAAGAATACCAACACAAGACAACATTCACATGTCCTTGGGGCACCTACTGCTAGAATGTAATGCCATTTGGGTTGAAAAATGCAGGAGCTACATACCAAAGGGCCATGACATTAATCTTCCATGACATGATCCATAAAACAGTTGAAGATTATGTAGATGACATACTGGCTAAATCAAAGAAGAGACAAGACCATATAGCAAATCTAAGTGCTATCTTTGATAGGCTCAAACAATATAAGGTTAGACTCAACCCGAAGAAGTGTGTCTTTGGGGTACAATCGAGAAAGTTGCTAGGATACACAATTTCAATGAGAGGAATAGAGGTGGACCCTGCAAAGGTAAAAGCAATCCTTGAAATGGAAGCACCAAGAACGTTAAAACAACTAAGAGGATTGCAAGGTAGACTCCAGTTCATCCGGAGATTCATAGCACAACTGGCAAATAGACAGATTGCCTATTCACACCTACTTCACAATGGAGTAGCTTTCAGATGGGATGAAAAATGCGAGCAAGCATTCATCAAAATAAAAGAATATCTACTTACACCGCCTGTGTTGATGCCACCAATTGTGGGGAAACCATTAATCCTATACATCTCAGCAACAATAGCCGCCCTGGGGGCCCTTTTAGCCCAACATGATGAAAAGGGAACCGAGTGGGCTATCTACTACATCAGCAGAACAATGGTGGGTTACGAGCTCAATTACACATCAATAGAAAAAGCTTGCCTAGCACTGGTATTTGTAGCTCAGAAATTCAGACACTACATGCTAGCGCATCAAATCAAGTTGATTTCCAAAATAGACCCTCTAAACTACCTATTGTCAAAAGCAACGCTTACAAGTAGAATGGCTAAGTGGGTAATGATATTATCTGAACATGATATCGAATATGTAGAACAAAAAGCCATAAAAGGACAAGTCATTGCGGATTAGCTGGTAGAAGCTCCCCTCTACACAGATAACCCACGCATATCAGAATTCCCAGATGAGTCCCTTTTTAACCTTGGTGTAGCATACCACTGGAAGTTATACTTTGATGGCTCTCACACGCAACATGGATTAGGAGCTAGTGTGTTCTTTATCACCCCACAAGGAGACTACATACCTAGATCATACAAGCTGTCATTCACTTGTACTAACAATATTGCAGAATACGAGGCTTTGACATAGGCCTCAAAATTGCAGCACAATGGCGAATCATGGTATTAAAAGTCTACGGGGACTCGCAACTTATCATCAACCAAGTCAACGGTGAATACCAAACGAAGGATGATAAGCTCGCACCATACAAGAAGGTGGTAGAAAGCCTAAAAGAATCATTCATTGACATCACCTTCGAGGAGATACCAAGGATAAATAATAGAGTGGCCGATGTAATGGCGACAATTGGATCCTTACTAGACATCCCTCGCAATGTCTCAAAACATGAATTCCTTGTAGAAAAACTTCTCGTACCCACATTCGAGGTACCAGAGTCAGAATACGTGTGTGAACTCGTTGGTCCCGATGATCTTTGGTATCATGATATATACACCTACCTAAAGTTAGGAATCCTCCCCACTGACATCACTCTGAACCTAAAACGCACTTTTGTCAAAAGGACTTCACGATTCGTCATCCTAGGAGAGACCCTCTTCCGTAGAAGTACTGACGGAACCTTGCTACGTTGTTTAAAACCCGAGGAAGCCTTGACTACTCTAACTGAGGTACACAATGGCACATGTGGGTCACACTCAAGTGGTCTGACCTTGGCCAAGAAGTTGCTGAGAACAGGGTACTATTGGCCGACGATGGAAAGAGAGGCACACAACTTTGTCAGAAAATGCCTACAATGTCAACAACATGGAGATCTTATTCATGCACCAGCTCAAGAACTGCATCCCATTGTTACACCTTGGCCCTTTTCACAATGGGGGCTCGAGCTCATTGGTAAAATATCTCCCACCTCATCCAACGACCACAAATTCATCGTCACTGCCACTGAATATTTCACAAAGTGGGTCGAAGCAATTCCCATGACCTACATCATGGGGAAACAAATATCTAAATTCATCCTGAACTACCTCATTTGTCAATATGGGGTCCCCCAATCCATTATCTCTGATAATGGGACACCTTTCAAGAATCAGGATGTCCATGACTTATGTGAAAAATTTAAAATCCAACACCGCTTTTCCACTCCATACTATCCACAAGGCAATGGCCAAACAGAAGCTACAAATAAAACCATTCTGAAAATCCTCAAGAAAATAGTCAATGACTCTGGTCGTGACTGGCATCTGTAGCTAAATCCTACCTTATGGGCCTATCGCACCAGCATCCACACGCCAACAGGCACCACCCCATTCTCCCTGGTCTACAGGCCAGAAGCCATCCTCCCCATCGAGATCGAGCTCCCATCACTGAGGATATCACTAAAAAACCTCATCACAGATAAGGAATACAGGGTCACAAGACTCAATGAGCTGGAATTACTAGATGAAAGGCGCATGGATGCCTTTAATCATCTACAAGTGTACCAGAATTGCCTAAAAAGGAGCTACAACAAGAAGATCAGACAACGCACTTTCCAAGTTGGTGACCTCGTGCTGAAAGAAAACCGAAAGAACGTGCCAAATCCAGATACAAAGGGAAATTTTGAGCCCAACTAGATGGGACCTTTTGTCATCACTACAAGTTACAAATCGGGGGCATATCAGTTGTCGACACCGGAAGGCGAACCCCTGTAGGAGCCCATGAATAGCTCGCACCTCAAAAAGTTTTATGCCTAAATCTTACAAGGTGTAGAACCAGAAAATACAAAAACAATCAGAAAAAGTTTTGAAAAAATGGTCACATTGATGAAAACCTAGCAAACAGGCATCTTGGTGACAACAAAAAAATCAAAAGATCAAAAAATCCAAAAAAAATCAGAAAAGGATTGAAAACAGTAAAGAAAAAAAATAAAAAATTGTCCTCTAGTGAAAACCACTTCTGTGGCACTTTGGACAAGTACCTTGGTGAAAACCTGACAAATAGGCATCAAGTGTAAATAAAGCACCTTCCCCATCTACCAGGATCTGCACGAATCATCCATTCCACTCATCCACTCGCATCCATACCATAGCCTGCGATGGTGTCTACACCATATTCCACCATGGAACTACTTGGCATTTCTAAGGTCAGTTTGTCCTGCCTTTATCAAAGTAGTTTATCGCACCACACTAGGGGCACATTCTCGCAACATCGGATCGGATTCATGTATGTTCTCGTGATCTTTTTCAAAATTTCATTAGAAAAAACCAAAAACATTCAAAAAATCCATCAAAAATTCAAAAACATCCAAATCATCCAAAATCCAAAAACATGTCGAAACATTCAGAAAATCTTCAAAAACTTCATCATTGAGTCTTGTCAGTCTTCCACCTTGTCGAACTACGTCATCTCTGAGCTTGAATGTAGGCAAGGTTGATCTTTGATCATCCCCTGGGACAGTAAGAGTCAGTCCTTAGGCATCTGTCGCATTGGCAATCTGTTTGCCCATCTAGTCTGCATCTTAGGTCAGTCCTTTAAGCAATAAAATGGCAATCCATTTGTCCATCTTATCATCAAGTCAATTCTATCATCAATTGAACTACGTGGTCTTTGCGTGTATAACATAGGCAAGGCTAATCTATGGATCAGCTCCCAAGACCCCTAGGATAAGTCTTTAAGTTAGTCTATTCGTCAAAATCTCAAAAATACCAAAAACAACCTCAAAATATCTAAAAAATCCAAAATGGTGCATCCATCTCATCTCGCTTTCACCCACAATTTTCATCACTCATAATAAAATCAATCGTCGCTTTCACTCTTTGGTGAGTTAGTCAGAAGCAAGTCTAGCACGTTCAGAAGAGAACACCTTAATCGTCAAAGTCTCGAAAGTCTAAGTCAGTAAGTCAGCAAGTTGGTCAACTCAGAGTATCAATAGCTTATCACGCAATCAGTCTCACCAAAACCCCGATCACTACATGTCCTAGGATGAAGCTTTCCTACGATGGACATAAGCATCAGGTACCCCTCATAGTAGTTAGTCTTGGCTAGCGGTATGAAGAACATTAACTTGTTTGTTTACTTTATCTTGGTCTTGTTTAGACTTATCTTATTGCTCATTCCAAGGACCTCTCGATGATGCCTAAACAAAACAGGTTTAGAGAGAAAGGAATGGGGCAATGATCATTATCTTTTATCTGCTATGCTTGTGGGATACGCTTGTAAAATAACTTAGTTATACATGTTTTGTTTGGTTTGTAGGGAAGATATTTTAAGTATCTTGTTGACCACATAGGAAAGCTTGCTTTTCTGTGTTTTGGTCCGAGATATTTAGAATGTCTGAACTACATTCTGAATAAAGTATGAATGCTAAGTGTGAGTAAGAATACTCCTATCTGATTTTCAAGTCAAATTCCATCACACTAGGTACCGCGCCATCCTAGTTCCTAATACCTCGATGCATCGTACCTATGTGTGTTATCAAACATAACACAATTGACCCTTTGAAAATCCTGATTCCTAGCAATGCAAATCATCATCATCATGACTAACTCATTAACTCTGCAATTCTTCTATCTTCTTTCTACACTAACAGGGTATCATAATAGTAATCAAAAACATCGCTCATGCATACATCCTGCATCCACTAGATAGTTAACATCAGAAGAGCATTATATCATATGAATATCTTAAGTTATGAGGAATAATATAAATTCATTATTCTAAACATCTTAAGACATCATTACATCATACATTGTCATCTACAACCATTACCATTACCATTTGCATCCATTACCATCATTAATACGCATTACATCATTTAAAGCACAAAAAATACAAAAAGAAATGCATTCATTATATACACTGCATCACATGAACAATAAGGATAGAAACATCCCATAACATCACATATCTGCATTCACATATTTGCATGTATGTCAGAAACGGGTAAATCATCTCATATATACATCATCAAAAATACTATTATGATACAAATCGGATCAGGTGTCCATTAGATACATAATACAATAAGGCCAAATACTGCAACCCGTATATCAAAAATGAAGTACAAAACTGTCCTGTGATCAAAAAGGGGGTGGGCCATGCTGGCTACTACCCTCCCCATCCTATCTCTCACCATGTGCCTCTGCTGGTTGCCTCCCTGTCTGCTGAGAAAAGTCAGGCACTCTACGGTCTGATGGCACTACCTGTAGATAATGATGTCGATAGTACTCAGCCTCTCTGATGGAATCCCTATAATCACAGATATCGACTGATCGGCCCCGGGATGTGGAAACAACACTCTTTAGCTGTCTCTGCCAACCTATCTCCTGATCCCTTTCGGATTGTGCTTGGTCTCTCTCTACTATCAGTATGGCAACCCGTTGTCAGGCCTCATCCCGCTCAGCTGACAGAACCTGTGCCTACCCCTGTAACTGCTGAATCAATATGTCACGGGCATCTGGCTACCCACCCTGCCCTGCTGGCTGCCCATCCTATCCTGCCGGCTATACTACTGACTGTTGCTGTGCTGGCACATGTGGCTGCCCATCTTGTCCTACCACATGGGGCTGCCCATCCTGTCCTACTGCATGCTGCATAGGATCCCTCGGAGGTGACTGCTGAGGAGGAGGTACACCTCCCCAACCCCTGCTTGTTGACCTACCTCTCGGTCTACGATGTGGAAGCACTGTCCCTAGAACTATCAATCTCACTGGCAGCCTGAACCAAGCCCTGAATGCCGGAGTCACCCCTGCATCTGCTGGCCCTTGATCGTATGCCCAAGGCTGAGCCACCAACTACCTAAAAGAGGTCATTGCCTCATCTACTGGAATAGGCTATCCCCAGGTTGTCTCCCTAGCTGAACGGGCAAAGATAGCTGTGTACTGAGCGTCAAGTACATCTTGCACCTCCCCGAACTGTCTGACCACTCTATCTGGAAGATATCTCTCTATCAGCGTATGCTCTCGACCCTGCATAAGTCTATCCTAAAGAGCAAAGAAAAGTTGCTCTGCATCATCCATCCATGGGCCTATTCTCATATAAGGCCTCCAGATAAATACTGTCATCTCGTCGAGAACCCGATGCCAGTGAGCTATGCCGTCAGTACCCATGTGAGTGAAACGAATCGTCTCCTCACCATACCACCACACTAAAGGATCATCAATATTTAGGGCAACTGGTGAAACAAATAGATGAAGTACTGGAATATGCTCAAATACCCAAACATGAAGAAGAGTCAATTTGGCCCCCAGAGCCTGACCCTCCAAGTAAGCAAGCTCATGCAAGTCCCTGTATAGGGAGGCCATCAACACTGGTCCCCAAGCATAGCACACTCGGTGAGCGCACATCTGCTGCCATGCTAACCCCCAACCTAGATTGAAATATCGATCGCCCCGATCAGGAGCTACAAGGCCATAAATAATGGTGGCCACAATTAGGCTGTAAGTAGGGGCTATACCTCGGTACCACTCCAAATCTATCTGACCATCGCAGAGCATAAGCTCCTCCACACCCATGACACTGAAATAGGCTGTCCTCCCCTCCTCCATATCATAAATCACCCACTCTCCATTAATAGGTAATCGCAGGATACGCCAGACATCCTTGAGGGTGATAGTGGCCTTGCCAGTGGGAAGATGAAAAGAGGAAGTCTCGCTATGCCACCTCTCGGCCAAAGCGTCCATCATACCTAGGTGTGCCCAAATGGGGGAGACATGGGCAACTAACCACAGACCTAGCATCCCAAGCTGCTCCTGAAGGAATATGTGCATGCCCTGTGTAGATACCGAAAATTGGTCTAGGCCTGTGAGTACACATTTCAACATAATTTTCTATAGTCCGTCGTCTTGATTAAATAATGTTACTTATTTAATTGCCTTTCTAACACATATTTCCTCTATTAATTAAATACCCTTTTTAATTAATTCATTAATTCATAATCATCCTTTATTCAACTTAATTAATTAAATAAATCATATTTATTTAATTATGTTGCGAACTAATTAATTCTTCCCCCTTTTATCTATCAAGTAAATAATTTATTATTTAATTCCCCTTTATCATACTTTTCCAACTATAATTAAATATCTTTATTTAATTATTCATTTAACCCCTTTTCATCTATAATTAAATATTTATTATTTAATTATTCATTTTATCCTTTTCAACAGCCAAATTAAATAAATTACTTTATTTATTTAATTAAAAGTCTCATATTTTGAATGTTGAATTAAATTAACATTTAATTCATTATTTAATTAATTATGTCACATTTCTCTAACATTCAGTTATCTCTTACATGCACTTATCGTCTGACTCGAGTTATCTCTATGAGAGAACTCTCCGTCACAACTAGTCGATTAACTAGTTCCAACTCATATGCATGATCTATATTTATTAATTAAATATGTTTATTTAATTAACTAACTCAAGTTTGCATTCACATGCATTTATCATGCATTTATTCTCCAACTTCTAACTTTGGCTTTTGCATACAAAGTCTATTTCTTTTTTTTTGAAGATGAAGATTGGAACTCATGTTCTAAAATTCATCTTTACCTGTAGTTGAACTCACGTTCTAACTCGCGTTCTATCTATCACATAACTCATCGCATGGCATTCATCAATCTCATCCATCGATCTCTCTTTCAATCTGAGCCGATCATTTGAAAACACAAAATCTATAAAATGGCCTGTCATTATCATTATTCCTCCTCCCAAAATCATACACTTTTGAGAAGAGAAACAATCTTCGATATTTTGCTGAGACACTCGACGAAGTTATGCTTGCATTCAAACACACAAATATCCGAGGGCAAGAATAACAATACAGCAAGATGGAGAAGGGCAATTGAGATAAATCGATGAAGTATTTGCATATTCGATGAGATCATTCTAGTTTTTATTAGTTTAGATTAATCATGCTTACTTATCATTCTTTGTTGTTTTATTTAGATTAGAATTGATGTTTAATCTTGTGCAGCTTTAGCATCTTCCACAAATCCAAAAAATCTGAGTTACATTTGGTGAACCCGACATATTCGACCATAACTTTTACAAGGCTACATATTTTTTCACAAAAAATTGTTTGCAAGTAGACGACATTCTCAAGAGCTTTCATGAAAAAACTGAGATTGTTTGGTGATGTTTTGAATTTTTTATAATTTTTTTGTTATTTTTCATAAAATATCAATTTTGAGAGAAATTTGCCAAATTTTTTGGATATGTTTACATTTCTGGAAAGAGATTTAAATTTGAATAGGGGTCTATTCTTTAGGTTTTAAATTTGGATAAGTTGTTTTTATTCAAACAATAGATCTTTGAAAATTATGGTTTCACAGATATTTGATTGAATCTGACAAACGGTTGCAGATCTATTCACGAAATTTTTTATGCAGATTTGAAACTATGTCAGGAACCTTCAATGAAAAAATCAGATTTTTTGGATCTATTTTAAATTTTTAATAATTTTTTAATGATTTTTTTCATAAAAAATTAATTTCAGGTGCAAAACAGACAATCTTTCAGATTTATTTACATTTTTGGAAAGCTCTTGAAATTTAAGTATAGGTCTATTCTTTGTATTTTTATTTTTACTATCAAAAATATTTCCAAAAATCAGATTTGTCTTGACTAGCTATTAGGGTTTTGGCTTTGTTCGGTTTGTGCATGTGCAAAAAAAAAAAAATACTTCAAAGCACACATTGGATTAAGTGGAAAAAAATAACTTGGAGCTAAATAAATTCTAAAGGAATAACATAGTGTTTGCAGGACGAAGCTTTGAAGACAATTAAAACCCAAGACAATTTTTCTGCAGGACGAAAGCTTAAGACTATGAACTACTGATAAATTGCATGCAGGACCTAATGCCTTTGTGTTAATTTATTTAAATAAGCTTTTGTTTGGTAGATAGATAATCATCGTGTGGGATTAAAATGAATTTTCTGTTTGATAGATAGAAAATTGTCATTTGGAATAAAAAGAACCACTGTCTTCTTTGTTTGGTGCTTTGCACATATCTATAAACCCTTACGATTCAGTACACCGAAGTATCCTCCCCCCTTGCGCAATCATGCGATCCTGGGTGTAAGAGAAACGGTTGCTAACTCTAGAACTTGGGCCTGTCTTGGTGGGAAAAAATACTCACCCCAAGACGACTCAGATCGGTAGCACACTAAAGCCAAGCGACTTCCAGCCGGTATATAAAAGTGGATTCTTGGGGAAACCCCAAGAATCACGTGCACTAATTCGACGAGATGGACAGAAATGGACTCTCGCCGACGTTGGTTAGTGTCCCACGAACGGAATGCTCGAATTAAAAACCTTGTTGTAGAGTTACCAAAATCCTATCTACTTGTTGGTGCAGCAGGTCGGACCTGTGAATCCGTCTTACAATCTTACGATTTACGTGTAGAGATGAAAAGTATGCCATGGGAGATTCATGGGTACTGTAGCTTGGCTGCCCCATATAAGTGAGTGCCGTGGAGGGGAGCTAGTGGGGTCAAGCTACTAATCATCCATCGTAAATATGCGTAGCTGGAGAAATCCAAGTAAGAATTCAACAAGTACTGTCCTAAAAACCTAGGGTGTAAATGTTTTTCGAGTCTCAACAGTCCATTTATCACAAAACTGAAAATACTTTGAATGTTGTGTTTGCTGTTTGCTGTATTTGCTAAAATCTTGATCAAACAAACAAAGTCAGTCAAACAAATTTCGGAAAAAAAAAATTTCAACTGTCAGGAACAGAGTCGCATTTGTCAGTTTAATCGCCGCATCTGTATAAGAGTGTTGCATCTATTAGGGGAATAATTGCATCTGTCTATCATGATTTTCACAATCTCGAAGTTTCGAAGTGCATCTGTCACATCCTGAGTCGCATGTGTCCATGCAAACCACATCTTTCAAAGTTTGAACCGCAAGTGTCTGTCAGGATAACTAGTTTTAGAGTCCAGAATAGGAAAAAAGCATGTGAATTGGTAAACCGCAACTGTCCTAGGAAACACCGCAACTGTCAGAAACACCGCAACTGTCAAATACTAAACCGCAACTGTTAGGTAAACCGCATCTGCCTGTTAACAGAGAACAATCAAAACTGCAAACTGAGTCCGAATAGAAACTGTCAAAATTTTGCTCAAAAATCTTGCATCCATTAGGTGGTTA